>PVHY01007282.1:0-12936 GCA_004024945.1 Uropsilus gracilis
ATGTATGTTATGGTTTCAGGTCTGATATCTAAGTCTTTTATCCATTTTGAATTAATTTTTGTACATGGTGTGAGGGAGATGTCTTGGTCCATTTTTTTGCATGTCTTAGTCCAGTTTTCCCAGCACCATTTGTTGAAGAGGCTGTCTTTGTTCCAATGTAAGTTTTTCCCTCCTTTGTCAAAGATTAGTTGGCTATATGCGTGTGGCTTTATTTCTGAACTCTCAATTCTGTTCCATAGAAATTTTGTTAATTGATTAACTTCAACTGATGCTTTATTATCACCCAAAATTTATAGTTTACTTTTTGAGCCACTTTTGGTGTTGTACATTCTATGAATTTAGACAAATGTATAATGACATGTATCACCATTGCAGTGCTATACAGAAGAATTTCATTGCCCTAAAAATTCTCTGTGTTCTGTCTGTTCATCTCTCTCCCTCCCTCCTAACCAATGGCAATCACTAATCTTTTAACTATTTCTTTGTTTCAGCCTTTTGCAGTTGTCATACAACTGGAATCATGTGTTGCCATTTGTATGTTGACTTCTTTCACTTAATAATATATATTTAAGTTTCCCCCATGTCTTTTCATGACCTGATAGCTTATTTTTTTTAAGCACTGAATTTCATTCTCTGGATATACCGCAGACCTCAACCCACTCATTTGCTAAAGGACATCTTGGTTATGTGAATTTGGCAATTATGATTAAAACTGCTATGAACATTTGTATGCAGGTGTTTATGTGGACATAAATTTTTAGTTCATTTGGGTAAATATTAGAGGAGTATGATTGCTGGGCTGTATGGTAAGAGTATGTTTAGTTTGGTATGAAACTACCAACCTAGCTGGGCACAGTGGCTCGTGCCTATAAGCTTCAGCCTATGAAGTGGCTGGGGCTAGGGATCATGGTTCAAGTCCTGCTCGGGGCAACACAGTGAGACCTAGTCCCAAAAAATAGCTGAACGCGATGGCACGCGCCTGTCATCCCAGCTACCTGGGAAGCTGAGGCTGGGGATTGCTTGAACCCGTGGTATCCCGGGCAACATGATCCTGCGGTTCCATGGGCAAAAATAGCAAGACCTAGTCTCAAAAAAACAAAAACAAAAACAAAAAACTACCAACCTGTCTTCCAGAATAGAGGTACTTAATTGACATTCCTACCAGCAATAACTTGAGAGTTTTTGTTGCTCCATAATTTTGTCAGCGTTTGGATTTTGGCCATTCTAATAGGTGAATAGTGATATATCGCTGATTTAATTTGCAATTTTGTAATGAGTTGTTGAACACCTCTTTGTATGTCATTGACCATCTATATATTTTCTTTGGTGAGTTATCAGTTCAATCCTTTTGCCTGTTTTTAAATTGTATATTCATTTTCTTATTGAAGATTTTTTTTCCGTATTGAATTTATTTCTTTCAAATTTTGGATAACAGTCCTTTATCCTGATTTTATCTCATGTGACTTTCGCAAATATTTTCTCTTGGTCTGTGATTTGTCTTCTCATTCTTGTGACATTATTTTTTGCAGACCAGAAAAAAAAGTCAGCTTATCAGTTAATTCTTAAATGATCATGCCTTTGGCATTGTAGCTAACAAGTTGTTTCCATACCTAAAGTCCTCTAGGCTTTCTCCTTTGTTAGGAATTTCATAGTTTTGCATTTTACGTTTAGGTCTGTAATCCATTTTGAGTAGTAAATTTTTTGAAGGGTGTAAGGTCTGGTCTGTATGTACTTGTTGTTTCCCCCCCTATGGATATCCAGTTGTTTCAGAACCATTTGTTGAAAAGACAGTTTTTTTCTATTTTATTGCTTTTATTTATTTATTTACTTTTTGTCAGAGATCAGTTGGCTATATTTATATGTCTGCTTCTGGGTTCCTGTTCTGTTCTACTGATCTATTAGTTCTTTCCTTCCACAGTACCACCCTGTCATGAATACTATAGCTTTGTGGTTGTTCTTGAAGTCAGATGCCTTTATTCTTCTCTTTCAATAGTGTGTTGGCTATTCAGGGTGTTTTGCCTTTCCAAGTGCATTTTAGGATCAGTTTGTTGATGTCCACAAAATAATTTGCTGTCATTTTGGTTGGAATTGTGTTGAATCTGAAAATGAAGTTAGGAAGAACAGGCATCTTAGGGGGAATCAATAGTGATTCTTCGTATCCATGAACATGGAAAATACCTTCCATATATTTAGAATTTCTTGGATATTTTTAATGAGGATTTTGTAATTTTCCTCATATAGCTCTTATACATATTTTGTTGTATTTATACCTGTCTGTTTCATTGAGGTGAAGGGGAGACTAATGAAGTTGATGATGTATTTTAAATTTCAAATTCTGTATGTTGACTTGCTATATAGAAAGCAGTTGACTTCTGTTTATTAACCTTGTGTCTGTACTGCAAACTTGCTAATATTACTAGTTTCCAGAAGTTTTTTTCATTTTATTCTTTCACATATTCTACTCAGGCAATCATGTCTTCTGTGAACAAAGACAATTTTATTTTTTCCTTTCCTAATCTCTGTATCTTTTATTTCTTTTCCTTGTTTAAGTGTATTAACTAGAATTTAAGTGTATTAGCTAGTACATGTTGAAAAGCAGTGGTGAGAGGAGACCTCATTGTGTTCTTAATCTTTGTGGAAAAGAGTTTCTTATCATTAAGTTTGTTGGGTTGTAGGCCTTCTCTAGATGTTCTTTAACAAATTGAGAAAGCGCCTCTCTATCCCTAGTTTGCTGAGAGTCCTATCAAGAATGGGTGTCATCATTTTATCAAACATTTTCTCTATATCTATGCATATAATCAAATTATCTTTTTCTTTCAGCCTGTTAATATGATGGATTAGATTAGATTAATTGATATTTCTAATGTTGACTAAAGCTTTCATATCTGAAATAAATCTCATTTGGTTGTGATGTGTAAATCTTATATATACTGTTTAAATCCACTTGCTAGTATTTTGTTCAGTTTTTGTATATGTATTAATGAGGAATGCCAATTTGTAGTTTTCTTAACAAGGTCTCACTCAGTTTTTGACATAAGGATAATGCTAATTATCCTAATGAGTTAGGATATATTCCCTCTGCTTCTGTGTTCTAGAAGAAATTATAGAGAACTGGTATAATTTCTTCCTTGTGTTTGATAGAATTTGCCAGTGAAAACATTTGAACCTGATATTTTCTGTTCGAAAAAGTTATTAATGGTTAAATTCGGTTTCTTTACTAGAAAGGGGTCTACCTAGATTTTATGCTTATTTTTGTATGAGTTTTGATTTTATGTCTCTCAGGTTAATTTGTCCGTTCCATCTAGCTTATCAAATTTGTGGGCATAGAGTTGTTCTTAGTTTTCCTTTATTTTCCTAGTATCCACGGGAGCTGTGCAGATGTTCTGTTTCATTTCTGATATTAATAATTTGTACCGTCTTTCCTTTTTTTCCCCCTTAGCCTGACCTAGAGGCCTGTCAATTTCATTTATCTTTTCAATAACCAACTTTGATTTTGTTGCTTTGACTTATTTTCTATTTCACTGTTTTTTTCTCTTGTTTTTTGTGTTTGCTTTAGATTTAATTTACTCTTTTTCTAGTTTCCTAAGGTGAATGTTTTAATTAAGTTGAATGACTGACTTTTCTTACATATGCATTCAATGCTATAAATTTCCTTTTAAATGCTGCTTTGATGCTACCTGCAGATTCTGTAAGTTGTATTTTCATTAGTTCATTTTTCTTGAGAATTTTTTTAGTTTGAGTTTCTGAATCTTGGAATTGGGAGACTTTGATTTGTGGTGACCATAGCACAGTCCATTTTGGCTAGTGCTTGAAGAGGCCTTGAAATACAGATTACATAGTAGATGAGAAGCATCTAGCAGTCTTACTTGCTAGATGACTTGGCAAAAACTGAAAAGCTGCAATGAGCTGGGCAGGGGGGGGCGAGAGGGTAAGGGGCCATTTAGAGGCTATAGAGCTCCTAAAGCTACCATGCAGCTGCAGTTTGAACACATACCAGTTTGGATCGAGCTTCTTTTTCCTTTCACAAGTGTCCCTAAAATATATGACATGTGTTGAAAGCAGACAAATGAATTCAGTCTTGGGGAAGGGTCAGTGCACACCTGTGTTTTAATTGCCCAACAATAGTGGATTTTATGTTTCTTGCTTAATTTTTTCCCCCTGAAATTAAATATAAAAAATACTCCTTTTCCCCCTAATAAAGGCAATGCACAGTAATAATAAAGTCAATGCACAGTCGTTGTCAAACACGTCTCCTAAATTATTTTAACTCGTACTTTATAACGAAGGTATGATACTAGTAGTACTCATTTGGAACCTCTAGATAAAACTGAAACCATCAAAGTTGAGGAGACATAGAGTGTTTATGATCTTTGATACATAGACTTACATGGACCATTCTTTTTCCTTAGCTGCTACCAGAATTCTTAATGCCTTTTAGATATCTTCATCCACATGAACTTTATATTCTCCATCTTTACTATTTTTGGTGGGATGAATTATAAAGAATTAAAGGTGTGCTCATCTTTGCTACCTCCTCTCTATCTTCCCTGCAATCATTTTTAAAAACTTACATTTATTGAGGTCTTTATATGTCAGGTACTTTGTCAAGTGATTCTCAACTGGAGTTGATTTGGTAATGTTTGGAGACATTTTTGTTGTCACAGCCTGGGGAGTGGGCAGGTAGGTGGCGATCAGAGATGCTGCTGAATATACCCTATAATGCACAGGATAGCTTTTCTATTGAAAAGATTTGATTGAAAACACTAATGATATAAAAGTTGAGAAACCTGAATCAAATCATTTTTAAAGTTAGTTTTCATAACAGCTCTTCGTATGTATTTTACTTTACCCACTTTGTAGATGATAAAACTGAGGCTCACAAGATTTAAGTAACATAGAATCACACAGTAAGTGGTGAAAGTTCCCATTCTCAAACTTAGGTTTGTCTGACTCAGCCTGAGCTTATAATGATTATGATAGCAGCCTATTCGTAACTTTTATCCCGACTACTATGATGGAGTCCTACCTGATCTTCTTGCCTCTTGTTTCCCTGTTAAGTTCACCTTTTTTTTTTTGGGGGGGAGCAGGGGGAGACTAGGTGTCACTCTGTTGCTCAGGGTATTCTCGAACCCGCGGACTCAGGTGATCCTTAGTCTTAGCCTCCCAGGTAACTGAGATTACGACCATGCCTGGCTATTTTTTTGAGGCTAGGTCTTATTATTGCCCGGGATAGTCTTGAACCCACGGACTCAAGCAATCCTTGGCCTCAGCCTCCTAGCGCTAATATTATAGGCGTGCACCATGGCGCCCGACTCCTTTTAAGTTTAATCGCAACATAAAATTCTAACTGTACTACTATCCTGCTCACAGTCTTCTAGTGCATATAGAGTGTACCTTTGATTCCCTCGCCTGGCATTCAAGAACAGGACTGCTTCAGTCAGTGCCTGAACTACCTTCCTAAGTAATTTCACAGCTCCCTTCTTCACCAGGTTGCTAGGACATGCTTTTCTTATTTTTCTTCTTTATATATTCCAGTGTTCTTCAACATCTGTATTGATGTTGTAATTCAGAAGTTGTTTTTTCATTAAGGCATACTTGACATATTACAATGTAATTGTTCAATACAATAATATATATTGTTAATTTATCACCATCATAAGTGGATAAGATGAATAATTGACATCTGTCATCGTACATAATTATAAAAATGTTTTTTCTTATGATGAGAACTTTATAGATTTACTTAAAGACTTTTAAAGCTGCAGTAGAGGATTATTAACTATAGTCATGATGCTGTATATTATATCTCCATGACTAACTTATTTTGTAGCAGGAAGTTTGTACTTTTTGACTCCCTTCACTCGTTTTTGCCCAGCCTCCCAACCTGCCAACCACTAATCTTTTCTTTGTATCTCTGAGCTTGTTTTTTATTTCAGAACTTTTAGATTCCACATGTGCTATCAAATTGTATTTGTCTTTCTCTGACTTATTTTTCTCCACTGAATGTCCTTCAGTTCCATTCATGTTGTCATAAATGGTAAGATTTCACTATGTACATACTCATACATCCACTCTTCACAATTTCTCTATATATTCCTCCTATATGTATTGATAGACATTTAAGTTGTGTCCACATCATCTTGATATTTGGATAAACATTCAAGAATTTGAATTTTTTGGGTATCATTAGATCACACTTTTTCAAGGAACCACCATACTGTTTTCCATACTGTACCAATTACATTCAACCACAATGCACAGGGCTCTCTTTTCTCCATAACCTTGACAACAATTGTTATATCTTACCTTTTGATAATACATTCTAACAGGTGAGGTGATGCCTCTTTGTGGTTTGAATTTCCATTTCCTTGGTAAGTAGCGATGTACTTTAAGTGTCTTTCACTTAAAGACAAATTTATGTCATCTTTGGAAAAGTGTCTATTCAGGTCTACCTGGCCTTTTTTAAAATTGAGTTTGTTTACTGTCGAGTTTTATGAGCAGGTAACCTTATTAAGTCTATTGCATCATCTGTAAAATTGGCATGGTAAGTAGCTCACAGAAGGTGTTGGGAATTCAGTGAGAGTTTTCATGTAAAGTGCCTAGCACAGGGTCTGGGACAGTGTCAACAAATGTTAGTTCATGATTGAGACCCAAGTTTTGTTATGACATATTTTCGTCTTTTAATTCATCTGTGTGTCTGATAGTATAAGTTTTAGACTCCAAATTATTACGTTAAATTCTACCATTTATTAGTAGGTGTATCACTTATACTCACTAGTGTAAATGTAACCAGACTGCTTAGCAATCCTGCACTTCACTGGCTACACTTATAAATATGCTAGTAATTGCTCCATAGGACTTATTTCAGGATTAAATTAGATAATACAGGCTGAGACCTGAACTAGATCTGACCCATGCTAAGTGCTGGGATATTAGCTAATGTTGACTACTTTTCTAGCACTTATAAGCTGCTTCTTATCTGTATTGCCCCTTTTTGTGTACTTACAGCTCTCTTTCCAGAGTGTTAGAACCTTGATGGCATTATAAAGGATTATAAAATATCTCCCCCCCGGATTGTGGTTTGAACTTAGTAGTGACAAATGGTATTTCACTGGATTAAAGTATTTCACAGACATCACTTTATTTGAGCCTCACAAGAAGGCTGTGAGATTGGCAAATCAGATGCTACTTAATACTAAGAATGTATATGAAGAGGAAAGGTCCATTACCTACCATGCTCTAGGAATTGTGTCCTTCCTTCACATTCTTCTACTTAGCTTTCATCACTATTCTGAAAGGTACTGTTTATCTTTACAGCTCAAATAGAAAGAATCTAAGACTTCAGAAAACTTGAGTAATATGACTGTATTCATCCACCTAATGAGCTTCAGTGCCTGGACAATTTCCACAAAACCTTGTTTCCTAATTATTAGATCTTTACCACCAGGTGTCAGATTTGGTGCTACCTAACCACAGTCTCATTCTGCTTTGCTGTCTCTGCGTGGGAATTGGGCTGTCTTGTCTCTTGAAATAACTGCTGTTGTCGAATACTGTGGTTATGTCAGAAGAAAGAAAATCTTCAGATAAGGTTGGGCCATTGTAAAAAAAATATTATAGATTTTTCAGTATCTCTGTTCTAAGAAATACTAAGATAAAGTAGATGAACCTCTGCTGATACCAGGGAGTACAAGAATTTCTTTAATAGTTTTATACTACTTGGTTTGCTGAAATGAGAGAATTCTGAAACTTATATTACAATGTGGTATGTTGGACAGATCTCTAGGTGGGCTGTCTGAAATCAGGACATCTAGAGTTGGGATTCTTTTTATTTTGGTGAGATTTTGTAGTTTTTGAAGCCAAACATTTAAATGGAGAAAGTTATCTCTCTTCTTTAAAAATTATTTTTATTTTATAACTACCTCCTGAGTCATTTTTCTGTTGTGTACAATGAGAAGAAAAACACGCATGCAATTGAATTCTGAACATTAAATTCAATGAAGGATGTAAAACACTCTAATAGGTATTTAATAAAAGAAATACTGCAATAATAACATATATCTTATTCCTACCTAAAGGAAAAGTTAAACTATTTAGCATGGTTTGTTATGACCTATCCTAAATTGGTCCTTCTAAATACTCCTTAGTCTCTTCTCCTGCCTCTCACAAGCATGTACCTTAAAACTGTTGCTACACACAATTGTGTGTTCAGAACAAACCATGTTTTTATGCTGCCATACCTTTGTGCATGCTACCTATCTGCCTAGAAAGCACTTTCCACTCCTTCCACCTTTTCTGCTGTTTGGGAACCCACTCTATCAAAACTGAATTCTAATGCTACTTCTGACTGTGACATTACATTGGAGCTACTACCCCAGCCCCAGTAGCTGTATTACACTCTCTTGTCTGTGGGTTTCCATGTTTTCCCTCTTGTTTGTGCTTTTTTTTTTTTCTCTTCACTGAAGATAATTTTCCTTTGTTTTTCCCCCAGTTTTGTGTCTCTAGAATGCTGAAGCAGTCTAGTGTATTACTGTACCTCTCTTGGGGCTTTCTTTTCACTTTGAGTTTCATATGTGGAAAATGTGTGATGACTCATCTCTTTGTTTTTACCTTTAATGAGGTACAGCCAGTCCAGACTAATTTCACTGCTCAGATTTGGACATCATCATGTGTGCATTGTCTTTAATCTTCTTCCATCTATCAAAATGGATTTAGTAGTTAGCACCCTCTTTTCTGTCTGGGGTTATTAAAGCGTTGTAGAGTTTGTCCTAAAGGAGCAGTGACCTTTATTCAATTTAGATGACCCTGGGGCATAGGACTAGATTTCACTGAGGAACTGGCATGACCTCAGTGGGCCAGTGATAGTATCATAGGCTCTCTGTAGGTTTACTTAGGTAAATCAGGAATTACATTCAGCTTCTGATATAATTTCCTGTGACATGTCAAATCTTTGTTGTAACAGTGTCCCGATTCTCGTTGTCTTGCCCGTTCCATGCTGTGTAATCTTCATATCACTGCCTTTTAAGGAGTTGCTATTTTTGATGGATGGTTTTGCATTGTAAGTCATTACAGCACAGTGGAAAAAGATAGTTCTCGGTACTTTGCAAACAAAAACTGTTAAGGCACGAAAGCAAAAGCACATATTGGGACCAATAATAGGTAATCTATTTCTCAGACTCACTGGTGTTTCTCTACCAAGTTGGAGAGGGATCTCAACTAACAGGAATGGAGTTGCAGAACTTATATAATGACTGCTCTGAAGAATAGTAAGGTAACAGTAGCAATTCCTGCTTTCTGAAGGCCTACTCAATATCAAGGTCAATGCCGAGTATTAGACAACCAGAAATATTAACTGTCACTGTTCTGAAAGAGTTTGCAGTCTAGCTGGGAAGACAGATTCATAAAACTTGTCACATTGAAGTAAAATCAATTCAGCAATGACAGGAGGCACCTAGGAGACATTTGTCTAAGACTTAGGGAGCACAGAGAGCATGCTTTTTAAGAAAGAAATAATTAGTTGACTGTTTCCTATGATTCCTTTGGTTTTTGCCCATTCTCCTGTAATCCATTATTTAAATGTTTTACACCCTCCCAGTCCAAGTGAGAAGTTTCACTATAACACGTGTTCCCTGCACCTGTCATAGCTAGCACATTTAACATAATTTAAATTAAATATGTCTTTAAATAGTTACTTAGTGTTTGTCCCTTCTACCGGTCTGTGAGGACAGGGATGTGTCAGTTTGTCTTGCTGGCACTGGACTCATTCATGAAGATTGTAGGCATTCATGAAGATTGTTAAAATGAGTGACTGCATCCTGGATTGCCTCAACAATGTCTCATGGGACTGAGGTTTAGGAAAGAACAAATCTGTAATCTTGTGGAAGAAGCAACCCACACCAGGTCAGTTGTCCTTGCAGTGACATTGTTGAATACCAAACCTGTGTCCTATACGAGAAAATCCCTTAAGTTTTGAGCTACAATGCAGAGTAGATGGCTCTGACACTAGGCTTCCTTTCTCTTGTGTTTTTCACTGTTTCAGTTTTTGACTATTAATACCAGTGTTCCCTGAAAAAAAAAAAAGGGAAAAGAAACAAGTGCTAAAAATGATGGATGTAGTATTTTGATTCCAATATCTCACCCTGGTAGTTCCTCTTTCAACTGAGTATATGATTATTTTTCTTGGAAATTGCAAAATTTGTAAACACATTAGAATAAGTTAATTTCTTCTCTAGGTTGACCTAGCATGTGTGGAGTGTGCTAGATGTGAGGCTGAACTTGTTTTGCACTCACTCTATTTGACTTTTCAGGGCCAGAGTATGGACTTGGTCTTGGTAGACTGTGCCTGTGTTGAGAGGATGCATGTGAGATACTCTTGAGGAAGGAAGTATATCTTTGTAGCTCACCACTCTCTCACGAGAATATAGAAGAGTGCCCATTGCATAATAGTAGGTACTCAGTTAAGTACTTGAATGAATGCAGTTATGGCCTGCATGGCACACATACTATATATATTTTTTCTTATCTGTATGCTCCTTTTTCAGACAGATAACACTTTCCTCTCTACTCATTAGTAATTGTGGTTGCATGTTTAACAAGCAGTGAAGGTATTGAAACTTTTTCTCTTCACCTTTTTAGGGTTTCAGAGTCTTTGGTTAGGCAGAAAGATTACATATGGAAATGAGATTGAAGCAGGTCAAGATGTAGGTTGCAATTGCAAAGGAAAGTTTGTTCTGTTTTTCTATTTAGCCCTCCTGGAAGTGTTGAAGCTCAGAAAATCCTAGAACATCATAACTCAAAGATATCCTTTCCCAGCTAACTAACTTCCTTATGGTACAGTTAACCAAATTGGAACTCACAGAGGGGCTTATTTTGCTTAAGGTTATCCAACAACTTAATGTCAGTCGGGACTTGGAACTCAGTCACAGTCACATTACATCTTCTACATAAAGAGTAAATAACTGGAAAAGGGTTCACATCAAGAAAAATCTTTTGTTTTAATGGGGTTGTATTTGAAGTGTTAGTTCCAAAGCATGCATAATAGTTCTCTTACAAGACTGTTAGGAGCAGTACTTTGAAGATTTAGGAAGATCTTCAGAACAAACCATTGTCCTACTTCCCAAAAGAAAGCAGTAGCTTCTAGCACTGAATAGGTTGCAGTTTTTCATCTTTACCAGGAGCAAGTACTAATCGAGTTCTTGGTGACATTTTCCCTACAATGTATGCATCTGACAGCTGACCCATCACTATTTTTAGACATAATGTATGGATTACAGAATTGTTTCTTTTAAAGCTATGATGAAGAAATGCAAGCTGTGTAGAAAAAAGCTTTGATTTGTAGCAGTTCGTTGACTAGTTCATAGGTAAAGTTTTTTTTTTTTATTTAATTAGTAATGTGGATTACTTTATCCAGATATTTCATCTGAAAAATCAGTCATATTGTATCTACCTCAGGAAAAATAAATGCTAAAATGCAGAAATTATAGAAGTGGAAATAAGTTATTACTATATATCATGTCACTAATCTTTATTTCCCTCTCTTTATGAATATTGGGAGAAACAATAGACATCTTTATGTGGCTTTAAAAAGAATTCCTAAGCCTCTATTGTGAACTCTATTAGTTTTCCAGGAAGTGAGTTTGCCTAACATGTTTATTTACTTTATACATCATAATAACCATAAAAAATAAAAGGAAAATAGGGAATGGTATTTCATTTTGTATGAGAAAACTGAGACTCCAAGCAGTTGAGAAACTTGCCCAAGGGTCAGAAATATGACATTGTAGAGCAAGAATTGGAACCCAGAGGGTTTGATCCCCTACCATAAGCAGACTGCAACTGATTGGTACAACTAGAAGGACTAAGCTCAAAAAGGTATAATAATGCTAAATCTAATTTTTGGAGCATAACTTTATTCACAGTACTTTAGATTGGAATGTCTTAGGAAGTTACAAGTACATTGTACACATATTAGATGATATGTTACGTCAACAGGACATCAAACCATTCTATTCCAGAAAATTAAAAGAATTGAAGGAATTAAGAGAAGTAGAACACTTCAAGAAGTTGATAGGCCTAGGAAAGACCTTCATAGTTTTGGGAAATGGCCTCAAGAAAGGAAAAGTACTCAAAACTTGGAGTTGGTTTTTAGCTCTGTCCCCTTGGACAGTTGCCCACCTGAGCTTCAAAATGCAGTAATGACATCTTTTTTCAGAGTTACTCTGAAGTCGTGGTCAAAGGGATCATTTAATGATCAAGATGAAGGAGTATGTTTTGAAATACTGGAGTTGCACCATTTTATCAGGGATGAAATTCTAACACTAATTGCATTTAAGTACCTGCTGTCATATCTTATTGCAGAAAAATGCCTTCCCATACCTTTTCATTATGTAACTGCTTTCTGCTTGGCCTATTTTAGTGTAGTTTAAACTGATTTTTTTTTTTTATTGTTTACTTTTAGTATCATACACAGTCGTTTCTCCCTGCATGATTATTGGTTCCCTTGGGGAATCCCCACCCCCAACAACCCCCCTCCCCCCTAGCAATGTCCTTTTCCTGGGTGAGGTTCGGTGTTCCAGAGGCATGGTAGACAGCGCTTTTTAAATTTCCATTCTTAGCTTGCATCAAGCAGCCCATCCAAGCTCGTTTGGAGTCTGATAATACCAGTTCCTCCATTCTTTTTATCACTTCCATTCTGTAGTTTGTTGAAAAAATTCCCTGGAAGGGGAGCTATGTCGATTGAAGGATGATCTGGTTGGTCTCCTTGTTCATGGACACCTGCTTAGCCATCAGGTCACTGTCTTATTTCTGTGGCCCTCCTCTCTCTATTCACAGGGGGGTGCAGCATACTTTTGCTAGAGGCCACTCCAGGCCACAATTCTGGTTCTTTTGCTTCACTGAGAATGATGGTGTTGGAGCAATCCCAACTATTGTCTCCAAGGT
>PVHY01007282.1:13036-68578 GCA_004024945.1 Uropsilus gracilis
CCCCAGCAGGACTCCCTGGCCTCCCTAGTGTCAGTGGAGCCCCCCCCCCCCTTGCACATTCACCTAGGACTAGAGCTGAAATCCCAGACACAAAGTATTTCCACCCCACCCCCACCCCCATAGGCAAGCATATCCCTGGGCCTAGTTGCTGGGTGGCCATCAATGACAAGACTTCCCTCTTAAACTGAAATTATTTGCCCCAATAGCAAGCAGTTTTTGTTTCATTACTGTTCATTTTTCAGGTTTCTACCCTTGGTTGGTAGATGGCACAACAGTTGAAAAAGGAGACTGGAGACTTCCTGTCCTCTTTAAGTATGCATTTGACAGGAAAAATATTAAGGATGGATCCTGAGAGGCCATCTGAGATGGGGGAAGGGGGGAGCATTGTAGGAGACCAAAACCTCTTTGGCTTGATATGTCATTTTTACCTGAGAATGGCCAGTACAAAGAGGATGTATTGACTTGTTAAGATTATAAAAACAAAGGCCAAATAGGAATCCTCCTGCCTTACCCACTACTCTATCTTTCCCTCATCTGCATTTACACTGTACTTCTGTTACTTCTAAAAAAAAAGTCCCACTCTTGTTTGTGAAGATGTTGCTCTTTCCTTGCAATGTTTAGTTGAATGGAACTGCTCAGTTTGGTATCTGCTGAAAACCCCCCTCAGACTGGATTTCCAAAGTCTGCTGTAGTCCAGTACTTTGTTTTCTACTTTTGAGCTTTTTTTGCCATCTCACATTTTAGGAGTGAGTGTCATCCGTCTTTTTGTTCTTTGTCTTTCAACTGATTAGATAAGGACAACCCACAGCTGTGGTGAGCAGTCTGCTTTATTCAGTGTCCACCAATTTAAATGTAAATCTCATATAAAATACCTACATATAAACACCCAGAAAAATGTTTGACCAAATATCTGGGAACCCAGCCAAAATCACCCATAAAACGAACCATCACGCTGGATTTAAGGACCAACATAAGATCTAAGAAGTTCATAAGAAGTGCTTCTTCTCAATATTGGTCATCTTTTCTTTTTTTGATGCCTCTTAATAACATGACTACAAGCTCTTTTCAGAGCATTATTATATACAGTCTCAGTTGATCCTAGCAGTGCCTGTGGGATGGTCAGAGCTGAGATATAGCCCTTTGCTAGAAGAGTGCTCAGGCTGAGACCAATTAGGAGACTTGCTCAGGGTCTCACAGGTAGTGTCAGGTTGTCCAAGTCCAGTAACTTCAAGCCCAGGTAGTTCGGCCTTGTCCATCCTTTTTGTGGCAGTTGGGGAATTCTAGGAATGGCTTTGAGAGTCTTGTAGTATTAACTTCTGCAACTAGTATATTCCTCCTTGGAACTCATTTTGTGATAGGAAGTTAACAAAATGTATACTGGAATAAGCTAAAGATCTTGTTTTCAACTAATTGTAATGCTCATTTTGAGTAATGGTAACTGAGGAAGGCAGGCAAGAAGGAGGAAAGGCAGGGGAAGGGGTGGGGAGGAGGGCAGTATCATAATTAGAGCAGGACAAATGGGCTGTCCTGCCAGGTTCAAGGCCGTTATCTCTGTAGGCAGTGAGAACGAAAGGCACTAATGCAAAGTGACAGATCTGGTACAAAACCCAGAGCACTGTGCAGAACTGCAGAGGTCCGACCATGGCACAGCTCAGATTATAGGATTTGACTGAACAAAATTTGTATTTGATATTTTAAAGAATTACTTCCTGTTGTCTGGAGAACTGTTGTGTGTGTGGAGGGCTGGGGGCTGGTTGATGTTGCTGTTTTTTGTTTGTTTGTTTTTGTTTTTTTGACTTCTTGCTCTTGGGAACCAGCTTCATGGTTCTGTGCAGGTAGTCAGAGTCAGTGTGTCCTAAGAGAGCTCCCATCCAGGCTCTCAGTCCCCACACATCCCCTGCCTGGGCTGGGGATGTGATGCAAATAGGGGTTTTGACAGAGTAGTTACCCAAAATGAAACTCGGTGAGATACTGCTTATTCAGAGAGAGGCTGAACTACAGTCATCAATATTAAACTTGGTGTTCGAGAACTGACTTAGGAAAAAGGTAATAGAGCTTTCTGAGGACTGATGCTTTGATTTACTGGCCTTGTTAATCTGTTACTGTGGTTCCGCTACCACTCTGTACCAGAAACTGCCATATAGCCCTCAAGAAACGTAGAACTTCCATCAGTTCCCTAGAAGGAAATCTTCACATGTACATTGATGCTCTCCCCTTTTAAGTCCCCTTGTCTCTCTTACTACTTGGCTGTTACCGTCATGGCATGGTAGTTGAGAACTGTGCCTTAGTTTTCAGATGTTACAGGTTCATAGCCAAGCTCTGCCTTTTGTGCACTATTTGACCTTGAATAGTTTACTTAATTTGTCTGTGCCTGTTTGTCTCTACAATGCCCAAATACTAAACTTACTTCTAGATTTCATAGGACGTTTTGCTGAGTTGATACACATAAATCATTACTCAGTAAGCCTGGTGACAGGCACAAATTAAGGGCCCAGCCTGGTAAGGGTAGAAGCAAAAGTATGGATGGGGAAGGTATGTGTGAAGGGTGAAGGGAGATTTATGTTGTATAGAGGAAACAGGCCTCAGTGGGGAGTCAGGCCTCTATTCAATTCTCTGGTCTAAGCAGAGATAAGTTTTGTTTTGTTTTATCCTCTCAAGGTCCCACGGTACAGCAGTAAAGCCAGTACAACTCAAACCAAATCTTAATAAGCAGAGGGTAAGAAGGGAAAATTGTTAAAGTGCCGTCGTGGGGTTCCAGTTTAACAACAGCACACAGGTGATGCAAAGGCAAGAGGCATTTATTTTCTGACTTAAGTCAGGGTCCAGCACTGACCTGGATCACCGACGCAGCGGTTACATCAGGGCGAGTGAGGACCCCGAGCTCCCCTGCAATTTTCTTTTATCCCTTAGCAAGGGGCTTGAGAGTACGTGCACTTACTTTGGTTGGCTAGTGAGGGCTTGGGGATACGTGGACTTACTTTGGTTGGTTAATGAGGGCTTGGGGATACGTGGACTTACTTTGGTTGGCTAGTGAGAGCTAAGATATGAGGGTCTTATCTAGCTACTTGAGGGGCTTTGCCAAGGACATGTTGCTGGCCAACTGAGAGGCTTTGCCAAGGACATGTTGCTGGCCAATGGCCAATGATGCCATATATGGTTGGCTTCTGGCTGCTTGATATCCACTAACAAAATGGTTATTATTTGTTATTTAACAAAATTAAGCCACAGTATTGTGAGTCTTAAAAATGGAACTGACAAGGAGTCTCTCATCACTGCTCTTGGCCATCTGAAAGAAACTGAAATCAGGACAAAATGGGGCTAAAGCCACTAACCAACAAACCACAGGTCCGCATCACCTGTGCGTAGCAGTTGCCACTCAAAATGCAGTTTAACAACAGGGTTTATTTACAAGGGAATATTAACAGGAAAAACGCAAGTCCTTAAAGCCACAAGTGGCCAGTTATCTTACCCCAGTCACCATTTTCAGTTCCAAAGGTTCCAAAGGCACATGTCCATTATGGTGCCCCTTTGCCCCTCCAAACCTGAGGCAGGCACTCTGCAAAGTTCCAGTCTATCTCTGCTCTTCATCTTGGCTTTGCTTCCTCTCTCTCCAGTGTTTCCAGCTGCTCCACTCCTCCGAGGTGCTTCAAACTTCTTCAAATGCTGATGCACAAATCAGTTTTCCAAATCCCTGGCCTTTCACTATGTTACCAGGTACCAGTTCACTATGTCATCTTGCTGCAGTGCCACACTCTCCACATTGACTGCTCTTCTGCTGTCTCCTTGCCACCACCAGCTCACTCTTCTAGGGGGCTTGTGCCCATCTGATCACTTGGCTACTCTTTACCCGCCTGCCATTCTTCTCTCTCCTCTCCCCCAAAGTTCTCTGTCCTAGTCTCTGCTTCTTTCCTTTTTATCTTTTTCCCCTCTAAAAGCCAAAGTCTCCAATTTCCCTCTACACACCCTCTTGGTGATATATTTTCTCTTCCCCACCTGGGATTTGAAACAAAGTACCCTTATCCTGTTTATGCCAGTACCTTTTTCCTGTTTAGGCCATCTTTACCTCTGTTTTTCAGACACAGCTAATGGCATCAATGCCTAAATTTCAGTGCTGCCTGCCCATATTGGGGTTCTGGTTTCAAAATCACCTTCCTTTCCTGGGTTTTGACTTGCTTGAACCTGTTCCCAGCCCCAGCTCCAACTCTCTGACAACTCCGAACTTAACCAAGATCATGTCTTAATAACCTGCCTTTCCTCAATTTATTCTTTTCCCCTTCTCATGCCACCATATATGCCGAAGGCTGACTGATAGGAGTGGCAAAGAAAATCTTGACACCTGTAAGAAACGGTCTCCTTATTTGGTACATAGCAGAGGTAGTCCATATTTCTGGCCCTTCAGGAGTGTACTCTGCCAGGTACTGGGTTCGTTCATGGCCTCTCAGTTGCGATTCTGTGGAATGCTATTGCCTGTCACTAGAGGTACCCCAACAAGTATGAGTTGATGAGCTATTTTCCAAGTTCCCTTTCTCTATGCCTAAAATCATGTGAAAATCTGAACCCGTTTAGGAGTTGTATCTCTCTGAGAAGGCCTCGGGGTTCAAAGGTGAACTCAGTTTCCTGCATTTTTACTAAGTTTCCCAGTACTTTTGTTGGTCTGCACCAAATTTCCAAACCCTATTTATTTGTATTTTGTAGCTTTTATTTATTTGAGACTAGGTCTTGCTATTTTTGCCCATGGAACTACAAGCTCATGTTGCCCGTAGTACCACGGATTCAAGCAATCCCCAGCCTCAACTTCCCAGGTAACTAGGGTTACAGGCGTGTGGCACCATGCCCAGCTATTTTTTTGGGGGGGACTAGGTCTCGCTATGTTGCCCCACGTGGGACTGAAATTGCGATCCCCAGACCTAGCCATGACTCCTTAAGTTGTTGCTTATAGGCATGTGCCACTGTGCCCAGCTTGTATTTTGTAGCTTTTACCTGATACACCTAAAGGTTATAATGCCAGACGTGGAGACAGAAATCCAAAATGTTTTAGTGGCTTAGGATTTATATTTTGCTCATCTTATATCTTTTTTACTATACCTTTGTCATAATAATCTTTTTCTCAAAGATTATTAAGCAAAATTATCTCATCTAGATTTAGTGCACACTAAATAGTAGTTCAAGAGCACTCATCATTTTAGCAGTGAACAGCAGAAAATGTTTAAGGAAACTTTGCCAATTTGTCTGAAGTTATTTTTCCATCTTTAAAGTGGGAGTGAAGGAGATCACCCATTTAATCAACCCAACTTAGTGTAACATAATTTTTCCCACAACCAATGCTTTCTATGGAAATTCTCTGCGCTTGGTAGTAAATAAAAGAGAACGCTGTGGGAAGTTTGGTTTGGTTATACTAGGCTTTTGTTGTCTTGGTTGCTTCCTGGTGCTGGGAAGGCTGTTGGAGACTGCAGATGCAGGGAACCTTCTATACTCACCAAAAATCGACTTTTTGAAAAATGTTTCATGTGCTCTTCTGGTTTGAACTTTTTTCTCATTTGCAGTTTTTCAGTACAAAAAGAAATACAGAATATTTAAAAGACTGTTCAAATTAAACTGAAAAGATTACAGTATTTTTCATAAAAATATGTTGTATACCCACAATGTGCTGAGCATTTAATGAGCTACTAAAAGGGAATTTCTTATTGTTTCTGGGAATTGGTGTCTGTCCACAGTAGTCTCACAGAGGCATCTTTTAACACAAAAAATTTTAAATGCACTTTTATTTCTTTAAGAGCCTCCAGTATATAACTAAAGTATGACCACTGGTTATCCCTGGAATCTTGCAGTCTTTGGCATATTGTTACTGCCACGTCTGTGGAGCCAGTTATGTTTAAGAGTTGGACTTGATTACTCTACTTGCTTGACAGTAACTATGAACTAGTTATATAATTTCACTAAGCATCATTTTTCATAGCTCTTCAAAGGGCACGGTCCTTTTTCTGTCCGCTTCACGTGATACCTTGGGACCCAGTAGGATTGTGCAGGTGAAACTCCTTTTTCAAGGAACAGGGTATTATATAGACATAAAATAATAGTGGTTTATAAAACTTTCTCCCCTATCTTGTTGAGGCACATTTTACTCACATAATTCACTCTGATTGTACAATTAGGTTATTTGTTTAGTAAATTTACCATTTACCATATGTTTTATCCTTCCATTCACTTATCTTCCCAGATTTGCCTTTTCTGGACACTGCATATAAATGGAACCATATGTGTTCCCTGTGTCTTCTTAGCATATAGTTTTGAAATCTGTCCATGTCATAACATTTATGAGTAGTTCTATCACTGAATTGTAGTCCACTATATGATACACCACCTGTTTATCCTTTCACTCACTTTTCCCAGATCTGGTGCGAATCATAATAGTAATGTGTATCATCTTCTGAGTGTTATAACCATTTGCTATATGCCAGACCCTGTGCTCCCCTTAGAAATACATATTCAATTATGTCATATATTTGTGAATTAATCCTTTAAAGTTGATACTTCTTCCTCCCCATTTTATGAATGAGGAAATTGAAGGATTTGAGGATTAAATATAAAATCGCATCTGTAATTGGCAGAACTAAAGTTTGAATTTGAGCAGTTTGATCTGTGCAGACTTTCTAAAACAACAAAATTTGTACTTGTTTTATTCTGCAGCTTGTTTATTTCATATACTCTGTCTTAGATGTTGTTCCATGGTAGGATTCACAGATAGATGTGTGTGGTTTTTTTTAAGGTGGCATGAATGTTTATGCCCAGATTTTTCTAGTCCAGCTTTTGTTAGTACATATGAAGTTGCTTATATTTCTTCTCTATTATAAACATGAATGCAGCAGATATTATTGTGTAACATACTTGACTTGTTTGTGGCATTATTTTAATAGCATAAATTCCTGGAATGTTATTTCCAGTGAGAGAATTACATTCAGATTTTGGTGCTGTTAAATCCTCCCTTTCCCAACCTTAAGTATTAAACCTCTCCCAACCTATTTTTCTGCTATCATCAATGTATTATGTGAACTATGATGCCAATCATACAAATGTACAAGAGAGACATTAACATACCAGGATGGAAAGTGACGAATAGTAAGTACACTCCCGGTAGTTTCCAGCCTTTTGATAGATAGAGATTTGGGATTTGTCTAGATTCTCAAGAGCTGCTGTATTGAAATAGCCCAAACTTTAATTCAGGCTAATATAGCTAATATAGGATAACTCACTGGGTTCATAATCTAAAATGAACACTGAGGTGTTTCAGCTGTACTTGTTTCCATTTTCTTAGATCTGTATCTTAAACTACTCTGACATACTAAGTTAACTTCCCTCATTGTTGCCTGCAGTATCCCTGTCTTGCCCAGACTAGGTTTAAAGTGAAGTCAAAGAGTAAAGGACGCGACTCTGACACTGATAAATAGGTGCACTTGCCCTTACCATTCTTCAACAAAAACTGCCCAAGTGAAGCCTACAGCTTATTTAACGCATCCCCCTTTTTTAGTCTTCCTACAATCAGGGCTCCAGTCATCTCTTGCTGGCAGAATCCAGGTTGATAAAGGCTTGACATGGTTACGGTGGCCAGTGTAGCTCTATGTATACCCGTGTAAGGGGAGGTAAATTTTCCATCATGGTACCAATAGAGGTGCTACAGTGTTAGCTGTTCCTTGCTGTGGACGATCCCTAGTTGTCCTGCAGGGTCTGAGTCCTGCAATACCTTCTGAACCTTGGGAACGTGGTTAACACTATCCTGTTAATTTTGCCTTTGTCTTCACACCATCCCGTTCTTCTCCTTTCCCTATGCTTGATGTTTTCATCTGTGAAACGCTGTTAGTCTGGGTGATGCTGCCCTCTGCTGGTAAACTGAAGGATAGCAGTAGCAATTTGAATGAAGGATCCTAGGGAATGGCCAGACTATATGCAGCCTGTCCTATCTTCTTAGATACAATAAAAAGAAAAAAAGTGGGGGGGGGGATTTTCTTCTTTTGATGAGAACTCTTAGGATCTATTCTCAATGACCTTTTGTCTAGTTCATAGGGCAGGGTTAACTATAGTTACATATCATACACATTACATCCCATGTTTGTTTCTTTAAAAAATAAAATGTGGCTCAGCATCTACTTACAATCTTCTACACCCTTTGGGTGCAAAAAAAAAAAAAAAAAGAATAAAACAGGGTTTCATCCAAGTGTTTTGTTAGGTGCTTTGTGGGGAAATGGAAAGAATTGAAACCTTGAAATTGAAGTAAATATTGTATTGCTGCCTGTTTGATAGAATTTTTATTTCCATTGTCTGATTTTCATAATTTATCATTGATGCATTTATAACTAGATGGGTCTTTATAGATGAGATTTCACCTCTAGTTCTGTACCTGACTTCTACTCCTGCTCCTCAACTCAACTATATGCCTGCCCCAACTTTCTCCTGAAGTTTACCTTGTCATTACTTTGCTGAGTATTTATTTTCAAATCATTGTGACTCTTGTAGCAAATCACTTCCTTTATAAAGCATCCTACACCTTTTTCATGTAATTTCTCTAGTAAGATCCTTACAGCATTAGAATACATTCTGTGCTGTATCTTGGCCTGGAATTTTAGCACTGTGTTTTTATGCTCCATTAATCTGAGAATCCATGTTACATGATAAGGGATCTTAGCACTCCAACTTGATTAACTTGATCTGAACAGAGATGTTCTGTGGAATCCAAGCATCTAATTTGTGTGAAAAATGAACTTCACCAGGACTGAGTAAACATCATTAAAAAGACATACACAGACTTTGAATCCATAATTACATCATTAGGACTGAAAGGGCAAGTCAGATTATGAAGAGGTATTTTCCAGAGAGAGGCTGAAAGGACTGCCTTACTGCATTTGAGTGTCGCAAAGGTGTGATGAATGAGGTCATTCTGGGCAGAACTGTAGAGACTTGAAAAGCAAAAAGAAGAAAGGGGGAGAATATGATATTGCTATCTTTATAATGTGTGTGTGTGCTAAGCTAATACACAAAGGAAAGTTCTGCTTATAGTGTGCATTTCATCTATATCAGGCTGAGCCTCAGGCAAAGTTTATTTTTAGGATTTACTTCCTCAGCCTGTTGAATGCTCCTGTCTGACTCTTGCTTACTTCATCTGTCATTCCACAAATCAACCTATCACTTGAACCTAGAGTCTATCTTTTGTGGATTGAATATGGCAGGTGTTTGTCTGAGGGACCAGTCAGTGTTTTCAGGAGCATACCTGAGGACCAGAGATCAGGGATTTGTGAATACAAATGAGGACATTTGGGAAATAAAATCTCTAAGCTTGAAAGTTTTCCCTTTTCAGGTGGTGTGAATAAAGACAATTTCTGGCACTGCATGAACCCTGAACATATATTTCACTCCTTGAACATAATTACCCAGCCTTGAGTAGTTTCCTCACACATACTCATTCGTCCTCAGCTACAGGCTCAAGAAAACCCTCGCTATACCTAAACCTTGTTCTCTGCCTGTAACCTCCTCTCTACTATGCCTCTGCCTACTAACTTTAGTCACCCCGATCATCCAGGCTATCATTCCCATATTTGAACCCTCTAAGTGGGGACCCTCTTTCTGTGCTTCAACCTGGAAACTTAGCAGTTAGGTGAACATTCTTAGGACTTACTTCGTTTCTTCCCTTCTTAGGAATCACTGTCCTTTGCCATCTGAACTCCAATACCTAATAATTATTATTTTGACTATTAAACAATACTTTGTCCAGTTCCATAGTTTCCCCAGTGAGGAAGCCAAGACTGGCCCCCATTACTCAATCTTGGCCAGAGGCAGAAGTCCATTTGCAAATTTTGTATACTGTCAATATACTTGTTTTCATAAAAAAGATCAAAGTGATTGTTTTTCATTAACAGTTTTTCAGACTTCTTTACATGGCAATTTGTATATTAGAGACTTCAGTCTTTGTAATAGCTACATAACTTAATAGCTTTACTGACCACCCCTTAGGAATATCAAAAAGTAATCTCTCCATTTTATGTAGCGCAAAATGGCAAGATTTTTCTTTCAGCTCTTTACTTTTGAAATACCCATCTCCCATAGAATGAATAGTATGCTCAGTCACTTGCTTAAAGTGCTCCCACATGGCCTCCACAGAATAGCTTGAGAAGTAACTCAGTGTATGCCTTGGGTCCTAATATCCTTTGGTTATTTCTGGTGAATATTTTGGCAATACCTATGAAAAGATAATGTTGATAGGAAACCAGATCTACCTCAGAATATGACCTTTGGGGTTAGACAGGTTACCAGCGGGAAAATTTACAGACCTATGCAGGTCTGTAGTTCACCAAATTCTCTCTGCCATTTGAGCCCAAGATGTATTTTATTATTATAGGTAATTTTATTTTATCTGTGAATACTTTTTTATTTAAAAATTTTTTTTCTAGTCTCTCTCTGTCTCCCTCTGTCTCTCTGTCTCTCTGTCTCTCTCTCTCTCTCTCTCTGTGTAAACATCATTGTCTACCCCAAGGTTCTCCCACCACCTTATCAGTGAACCATCTTAATCTCTTGTGCCCATCCCTCCCCCAGTTTTACTCTCCTCCCCCTCTCTTGCTCTATGCTTCAGTTCTGTTGACAGTTTTAAATTTTTCTTGCCCATTTGTTTGTTTTCCCTATATCCCTCATGTACGTGAAACCATTCCGCATTTCCCTTTTTCTTTCTGTCTTCTGCTAACATGATTCCTTCTCCTTCCAACAAAGGTAATTTTAATTACTTTGTATACTTTTTCTTATTTAATAATCTTTTGTAGTAACTGGTCCCATTCTCAAATACAAAAGCTGAGCTTAGAGAATTCACAGTGCCTCCCCTAGATGTGTACAAAATGATTTCTTTGGTTGGTATTTGATTCTAAATTTGCTTATTTTAGTTTCATATTTTAGTTAGCTGTGCCTATGAATTATGCGTTCCTTGGGAGCCTAGACCTTTTTTTTTTTTTTTTTTTAAATTCATCAACCATAAGTACCCATTTTGTGCTTGAGTTCTACGGTAGGTGCTAGGAAGATGGGTATGATCCAGATACCACCCCTTTTCTTGGAATGCTCAACAGATCCATGGGCAGGCAGACATACAATGGGATGAAACTGGAAATTCATAGGATTACACCCTTTGGGGAAGGGAAGAATTGGAGAAGATTTCTTAAAGAATGCAGTGTTTGAATTAACTGAGATATAATCCACAGAACTAACCAGGTAGTAGAAACAGTATGCGCAAAGACATTTGCAATCTGTAAATAGCACTGTCTGCTGAGAGGAGTGAAAAATGAGAAGGGAAAATGGAGGGTTTGACAAGGCTCCATCAGGAAGGCCCTTGTAAGCTTGGGAAGGTGAATTATTTTGAAAACAATGAAGGATTTTTAAATGGTAGTGTCATGGCTGTTTATTTGCTTTTTAGGAGGCAGTCGCTGCCGAGAGAAGGTACAACTAGGACAGGGTGGAAACAGATTTAGAGAAAGGCAGAACTAACAATATGGACCTATCAGGAAGGTCTTGAAATAAGCCAGAAGAGAGATGATGGCCAAGAGTATTACAGTGGAAATGAAAATAAATACATGGATTTAAGGTTGGTTTGCTTTGGTTTATATTATTAGATTGTGTATACACATACAAATACTCTTATTTGTAATGAGCCCCATCGCTCAGCTTCACCCACCATCCAGTGTTACTCCAGCTCTACCCAAACCTCTGCCCACTTCCTCCCCTTCCATGTTATTTTGAAACATACCTCAAGCATATCATCATTAATGTTCCATTGTGTATCTCTACAATTTAGATTTTTTATCACCTGTTTCTCTGTCACCTGATTTGTTTTCAGCCTACCACAGTCTGAACTTCTGCTTGTGTTCTTATGACTTAAGTGATACATGTTTATGTATGATAAGATCCCTTATCATGTGACATGAATTCTCAGGTTAATGCGCTTAATTTTTTTTTTTTCCTGATAGTTGGATCTGAAGGCTTGAACACCTCCAGATCTAACTTTCTTGGCAAGGGGGTGTTGAGTCCTAAGACAGCACATACA
Source organism: Uropsilus gracilis (assembly GCA_004024945.1). NCBI lineage: Eukaryota > Metazoa > Chordata > Mammalia > Eulipotyphla > Talpidae > Uropsilus > Uropsilus gracilis. Next base: position 25,104 of record PVHY01007282.1, read on the forward strand.
TTCTCTTCTGTTAGCAGCTGTTATGGTTAACATCTCAGAGCCATTATTTCATGGTAGTATTCTAATTCCAGTATTAATTTTGTTAGACTGCTTTTATAAAGAGAATTTTTTTTCATGGTTCTTTATTACTCTGTGGTATAGTACATCTAGGCAGGATAAATATTTGACTTTTTTTCCTTTATTAATAATTTTCAAGGGGGTCGGGCACGGTGGCTCGTGCTTGTAAGCTTCAGCCTATGAAGCGGCCGGGGCTAGGGATCGCGGTTTGAGTCCCACCTGGGGCCCGTTGCGAGACCTAGTTCCCAAAAAAAAAAATAGGTGGGCGTGGTGGCACGCGCCTGTAATCCCAGCTACCTGGGAAGCTGAGGCTGGGGATTGCTTGAGTCTGTGGTACCCCGGGCAACGAGAGCCTGCGGTTCCACGGGCAAAAATAGCGAGACCTAGTCTCAAAAAAAAAAAATTTTTTTTTTTTTTCAAGATACTGTTTCTGATTCCCTAGCATTCATCAATGGTGATAAGTTGTTGTTTTTTAAGTTATTAACACAAGGATTTAAATTGTTTCAGTTAATTGTAATTGTTACGTTAAATGGCATGCAAATTGTTTCATCTTTAGTTATTAGAAAGTTGTTTAGTTTGGTGGCTTTTGAGGAGTAGAAAAGACAAGAATGATACCAGTTGAATGTGAGAGTGGTCAGAGGGAAGGAAGGAGTTCACAGAAGAGGTCAAAAGTTTTGACTGAGGTGTTTGAAACCATTTGCTAAGGCCAGAAAGAGTAGGTTTTAAAGGCGCGTGTCTGAACACGTTTGAGGGGCTTTTGATAGCTGTATCTAGCCCAGGGGCTCGTGGGTATCTAGATGAGGCTTGGGGGGAGCAAACTGTGACTCTGGGGCCCAGTTAGGGCTCAGTTGCTATGTGGGCTTGACTCAGTTTGGGATTATGTCCTATTTGATAAAAATCAACCCCTTTGCCAACTGAAACCAGGCTCTACCTCAGAGTAAGACTGTTAAGCCTTTCATGTTTTCTGTGTGCCTATCCTTAGATAATCACATTCATTCTCTAGTAGAGTAGAAGGACTGGGGTTGTTGCAGGTAGGATTGTCACCTGGCCAGTTTGTAACCGGTCCTGTTGGTTTTCAGATTTATTACATCAATTCCTCAATTAGAGAAGAGCTCTGTATATGGGTAAGATTTACTAGAGTTGGAATTGAGGCTGGGTAAACTGGTTTTGGCTTTACAGGAATGGCCTAGGGCAACCTTTTTTGTGAATATTTGTATTTCTGAAGGATTTTCCTTCTCTCGCCCATGTTCCTGCTTTGTGAAACAATTCCTCTCCTTTAGTCCTCTAGTCAACACATATACTAGAGTACCTACTTTGCATTAGCCACTGGGGATACAATGGTGAACAAGAAGAGTGGGTACAGTCCCTGCCTTCATATAGCTTAGAATCTAGTGGAAAATATTTATATATATATCAAATATATATGTTACACACATTTATCATATAATCCCACATTAATACAGTACCTCAGCAAAGCTGCTAGTGCTGTGACTTAATTATTGAAGAATCAATATTAGATAAGTCAGAAAATGCATAAAATAAAGATTCTGACAACCAAGGGAGTCTATTTAGGAGAAAAACCTTCTCTGAGCTAAGATGAAAAAGATAGAAAATGTGAAATGTAGAAAATGTGAAAATGAAGAACATGAAATCACCTTTAAGATGATACCCACGCTAAGGGCCTTCTCATTACATTAGCATAGTGTGAATGCCTAGTATATACTAAACTCAAGCCCAAGTCATGGTGTTCCTAAGACCTTGGGGGAGAATTCAAACTAAAAAGAAAGATAGAACCTAATGTAAAAATATTATTGTCATAATAATATTTATTTATTTAATTAAATAATTAATATTTATTTATTATTTATTAAATAAATATTTATTTAATTAAATAATTAATATTTAATTTATGATATTTATTAATATAATAAAAATATTATTTAATGTAAAAATAAAGTGTTGTCATTGTATATTTTAAGGATCCAGACAGCATGGAAGCAGTTGTGATCTGACTTTGTCAGGACCCGGAAGAATGGAGGCAGAATACCGACTTTAGAAGTAATACTTTAAATTGAGTACAGAGAAATGAATAGTAATGGAAGCTATCAGAATGTGGTAAGAGAGACCTGTTCCCAACAGAGAGAGTAGTTGAGCATACTTGCCCTACAAATGGCTTAGTAAGGGCGGAGTGATTGTTGCTTATTGTCATGGGTAGTAACTGAAGCTGGAGAGGTGAGGCTGGATTGTAAAGGGCCTCGGGAGTGTGGACCTTTATCCTGTTAATGCCTGGACCTATTAACGGGGCACAGTGAAGTCATGCCACAGTTACTGGTGGTTTTTAGCTTGCAGGCTTTTGTCCATAGTGCTTTTTTGCACAGAATTGAGCTTGTAGGCAGAATCCTTTTGTGTAATCTGACTTTCCCCTACTCTAGGTCATGCAGGTATGTGGACAGACAGGGTGAAACAACTTGTGAAGTCAGTGCCACAGCCAGTGTCTATCTGGAAACTCCTGGACTTCAAGAGGTCTTCCTTCACCAAAGGAGAAAGATTTCTCTGTCCATTTGCCTGCCCCCAAGTCTTGCGTTTTTAATACTTTGAATGTTTTCACTTCACTTACACATGTAAATGCAATTTGCTGTTCAGTAACTACAATTTAGAACTATATTTGTATTAGTTTTTATACTTAACCTGTTCTTAATTGTGAAGAAGATAAATCATATGGACTGTTTAAGTCCATATGAGAGGTCATAACGTGTTTAGACCTCTCAGGGAATAAAATTGTTGGCTGCATTTATGTTCCTTACTGTGTGTTTGACTTTAATTATTTATTTATTTATTTTCGTTAAAAAAAAAAAGGACTTCCTATACAACTTACCAAAAGCAAAGCAAAAAGCCCAGTGAAAAAATGGGGAGAAGAGCTTAAAAGACACTTCACTAACGAAGAAATGCAAATGACCAATAGGTATACGAAAAAATGCTCAATATCACTTATAATCAGGGAAATGCTAATCAAAACCACAATGAGATACCACCTCACACCAGTAAAAATGGCCCACATCCAAAAAATGGGCAACAACAAGTATTTAACATGGATGTGGAGAGAAAGGAACACTTTTACACTATTGGTGGGAATGCAAACTGCCCTAACCATGTTTGGAAAGCTATGTGGAGGACCCCCCAAACTACTGAAAATGGAACTACCATTCGACCCAGTAATTCCACTACTGGGAATCTACCCAGAGGACACCAAAACACTAAATCAAAAGGACATGTGTACTCTGATGTTTTATTGCCGCACGATTTACAATAGTCAGGATTTGGAAACAACCCAGATGGCCCACTGATGAATGATTGAAAAGGCTGTGATATATTTACACAATGGAATATTATTCATCAATTAAAAATGACAACTTTGAAGCATTTGTGAGAACATGGATGGACCTAGAAGCAATCATGTTAATCGAAACAAGAAAAAGACAGAAATCAAATGATTTCATTTATAGATGGGATATAGGGAAAACAAAAGGTCAAGAAAAAGTCAAAATAAGCTAACAACAGAACTAAAGCTCACAGCTATTTTTGAATCATACCTTTGTAGCATTTTCTTCCATAGCCAACTCTTCTTCTTCTACAGAGAGAATTAAGTTCAAGTTCTGACTTTAATCTAATGAATTGTTGCTTCATCTGTGTTTCCATAACTTGGTGTCCATCTCTGTTACAACACTTACACTATTATTATTATTCATCTGTTTAGTGTGTGCTACGTAAGAAGTTATGTTGGAAAATGAGGAGAGGTTAGCAGAGGCACAGCACCTCTAGGATCTAGTTTCTAACTATTAGTTGTTGTTTTCTGAACTGTGGTCCTTTTTCAACCCGGAGAGTAGAAGGAAGACTGAAAGTGATATCTGTGTCTTTGTTACTCTTTTCTGTACTCAGGTGTTTCGCTTGTTAGTCCCAGATAGTACAGACTTCATTTGAATTTCTTATTCCTATTTAATTGAATTAAACTCTTTCCCTTGCTATTGGGGATGTCTGTATCTAGAATCTGACAGATGAGAACCAGAGACCTTTGTTTTTGGGTTTTGTGCTGTTTTATGGTTTTGCTGCTGTTTTATGGTTTGAAGGGTTAAAAAGGATTTAAAGCATTCTCTAAATATTTCCGATTTTCCAAAATTAGGAGTTTTCTAGCAAGTGTCCTCCCATCAGAATGGTCATATAATTATCACTTTGTATCAGACTGTTGTTGAAAGTTCATAAAAAGAAATGAGGCTGAAAGCCGGGCATAGTGGCTCGTGCCTGTAAGCTTCAGCCTATGAAGCGGCTGGGGCTAGGGATCGCGGTTCAAGTCCCGCCTGGGGCCCGTAGCGAGACCTAGTTCCAAAAAAATATCTGGGCGTGAGCCTGTAATCCCAGCTACCTGGGAAGCTGAGGCTGGGGATTGCTTGAGTCTGTGGTACCCCGGGCAACATGAGCCTGCGGTTCCACAGGCAAAAATAGCGAGGCCTGGTCTCAAAAAAAAAGAAAAAAAAAAAAAAAAGAAATGAGGCTGAAATGAGTCCAGTGCTTATGTGGCCACTTCAGTAGTTGTTACACATTGAAGGACTAAACATACTACATTTTGATATCCCTTTTCAGTATCAACATCTGCAGTCTTCTTGGAAAGCTGCAACTTAAATAACAACAGGAAAATTATGTTGAGCTGTAAGTAACATCTCAAAACAGGCTTTGTTTTTTTCCTGTCCAAGATACATGGTTTAGTGAAAGAAATGAGGGACTAGTATATTTGATTTTCTTTCCAGTTGAGTGATAGCTCCTTCCTCTTCCTTATATTGCCCTCAGTTTCCCCATTCTTAAAATGAAAGTGGATCAGCCTTTTGCATGGTTAAGAAAGGCTTTGCCGCTCATAATTTGCACTCAGCTTTAAGAATTCTTTTAGATATGCAAGTATTGACTGGATGTGGAATTTCATTCATCTACTTTTTATTGTATTATAAATACTAGCAAGTAGCAGATATTGCTGATTTTTTATTTCCTTTTTTCCTCTACCCACTAAAATTCCAAAAATCCTTCTAATATTTAAAATGATTTTTCTACTCCACAGTTGTCTTTAATGATATTACCAGGAACCCTAATTAAGATATAAAGCTTGTCTTTGTATTCATATGATCAGGTTTACTCTACATGGGCAGGTGCTGAGTTGAGATTATTCTGTATCCTTCAAGTTTGAAATGTGACTTTTTGTTAGTGGCCTTTCCCTTATTCCACTTTCCACCGTCACTTTCCCCTGTCATTCTTTCTATAGTAATTTTACTAAAACTATAAGAGCTACATTAAATTATACGGGGATGGAGAAAACGTTAATTTCTTGTATGACTGGGAGTGGAGGTCAGAGCTGTATGTATGTATTTATGTTGGGGTGAGGTATGTGATGGAAGTGGCAAAACGTTTATTTTTAGGCAAATTACAGAGCTTTCTCTTCCTCTGAATCACTAGTCACTTTTTTTTAGGTTTTAACTTGTAAGCGGACCCTGAAGTGTTCTACTGGAAAACCCTTTTCACAATAGTAGTAATGTTTGCCATTCAATTATATGTGACCACCAAGTAACAAATTATTCTCTCACCTCAAAAAGGATCATTCATTCATTCATTCATTCATTCATTCATTCATTTCCTGGAATACTGTTGTAAATGTTCTGGACCTCTAATTTACTCCCAAGGCTAGGCTAGAGAGAGTAGGAGATTTCATAGCTTGAAACACTTTGCACAGTTAAAAAGCATTTATCCCAGGAAGTAGTCTCCCTTGGGCCATCCACCTCAGTGGAATTTGGCTTGTTGTGTTTTGATATCTGAATGGATCGCTGGATGTTTGACATCATGTGTCATTAACATATGACTTAGGTTTGCTAGCCCCTGCATTCAGTATGACCTGCTCTGCTGTGTGATACTGATATGGCTCATGAATTAGAGAAGCCTAGGGATTGCTTCAGATGTTAAAAGTTGTAGAGGAAGGAAGCGAAGAAATGTAAAGATTTAAGCTTTTGACTGATGTTGGGGGGGGGGGGAGTGTGTGTGAAAATTTCTAACCTTTGCTTTCTACAAAATTTTGCATACCTGGTTTCCTTTTCCCACATTCTTTCAAACCAGTGTATATAAACCAGAGCAAGGAAATGAAACACCAGATTTGAAGTAAACCTGGCAAATAACTCTAAACTCCATGTTTCAGTTTTCTCAGAAGAATTTGCCTTGTCACTGTTTATTATAATGACAAAAAGCAGGAACTCCCCTTCCCAACTCTTCCAAAATATGCATAACACAAAATTTTTGTTTTGTCCTTTTTTTTGGTACCATGGTTTTAACGCTAAATTTGATAATTCAGAGTACAGAAGAACACAGTATGTAGAATAATAATCTTCTAAATTTAGTGAAAACTAAGTCCTTATAAAATACTGCCTTTTAATTTTAGGATTTCAGTTTAAAGACTGGAGGAATATTTCCCATTAAATATTCCCAAATAGGTTTTTTTTGAGACACATGATAGGTAATGTTGTTAGCTGAAGAAAATGAGTCTATCAGTTCCACTTAGATAACCTTTGGTAATAAACGAACTCCATACACGTTGTGACCTTAGCGCCTGAACTTTGTAATCACATGACTGGCTTGTAAACTGACCTGTGAGGATGACTGTCTTAGTCCGGCTAGGAGAGAGAAATTGGCCAAGTGTCGGAAGGGTGGTCATCAAGCTGGGCTTGTCCTGTAATCTCTGTTTCTTCATGGCTGCAATAGAACTTCTCAACAGACTCGGAGAAGCATGAAATGGAGACATGGGAAGGTAAGAGAACTGGTTTAGAAATTTTCTTCAGTGGTTTAAAGCAATTAACCTTGAGAGAGGAGACGTAGTCCACTCCTTTTTTTGTGTTTTAACAGAATTAAAATCAGTAAGTTTTCACTGCATAGTAACTCTAAATGTTGTGGAATAGAGAAAAATGAGGGAGAACTAATGCACTGATTGTTGTGGTTGATGTTTTTAAGAGAAGGAGCAGAAAACAGGAAAATAAAAACCACGAATTTAAATTTTAAAGTGACTTGAAAAATATCTTAAATTTTATTTTTTATCACAGTCCTTAAAGTTAACATTCAAAAAATATTCTATTTACAGTACCTCTTGTTTATATTTTAATTCCCTAATCCAATTTACCATCTGCTAAAGCCTTATTTAGTACTGTTAACTGTAAATAGTATTGGGGTCATGAGGCCATTGATAAAGCAGCTTCATTCCTTTTGGGAGACCATTTATATACTTAGGTTTTTGCAAGTCACTGCTAATTTCTTTTTAAGTGGGTTGTATTTAAAATGATTACATTCTCTTTCTCCCCTTCCCTCTCTTCCTCCCTCACTTTTTGATTAAAAGAAACTGGTGTTGCAATTCATTTATTTGGAGATAGGCTCCTACTTGGGTGAGAAACTACCAGGAAAGACCTAGGAAGCTAAAGAAACAGCTAGGTGGTGAAGCTAAGTGTTAAGTTGTCGTGTGTTTGTTGACTGTTTTCACAGTGTCTGAGAGCTTTACCGGGAGTTTGGCTTCTTTTACTCACATTGCTAAGGGGTAGTCAGAAGACTTTCAGATTCCTTGAGGCCGCTGTTGAGTTTCTGGGAATGGCGTTAACCTATAGATAGCTAGTCCAGGAAAAGCTTCCTCATGGCGTTAACCTATAGATAGCTAGTCCAGGAAAAGCTTCCTCAGCCCCTTTGCGGTTTTAGTCTCACTCTGAGGGTGAGCCAGCTAGGAAAGTTGCGCCCTTCCCCCGTCCTCCCCCCATAGGACTTTTTTTTTTGTGTGTGTAGTAACATTTTATAGTAATACTTATGTGCTCATAGCAGCCCTTATAAACCAGAATCACTTATTTGGTTTTTATTGTAAATTAGCAGAAACAACATTTATAGAAATTATCAGTTATATGCAAGACCTGTTATTTTTATCTTGAACAGGTTCCTCTCCTTCCCCCAGTATGCACAGAATTCTTTGTTAAATTTTCCTGGATATACTACCTTTCCAGAAAGGAACAGTGTAAGAAGATTCGCTCTGGACCCATGAAAATAAATAAGTGCTCTGGATAGCCAGGCAGAGATAGCCGGCCAGTAGTTCTCAGCCTTCGGAAGAGAGCACACTGAGAGAGGAGCATTTTTTTTCAATCTTTTAGTGATATGTAGTCCTCCAGTTCTGACAGAAAAAAGCTTGAACAGAAAGTTCTCCCTCAGTTCTTACTTAATTGTTGAAACTGATGTTTTAGCTGCTCAGCAAGGACACAATTTATAGTACAAAAACCAAGAACTTTCAGAACGAGCAAGGAAATGATTTAAAAAATTTTACCGGAATCTTCATTACAAAATTCTAGTAAGGCAAAGTGAATCATCCCAGTTGAAGGAGGTCTTTGGAAACATAAAAAGCAAAAGCAAGCTACTTATGAAAGAGATTGTTAAAATTGCTACTGTAAAAATGCGTTGCCTGCCTTTAGATTTTGGGCCCTTGTCCATTTAAATTAACCTTTGTCACAGCTGGGCATACAAATGTTTTGTTTTAGTTCACAGAGGGTTAACTCTATTCAAGCTTTCACTGTGGCAGGCCTGATCTGTGGAGTCATACAATCTGGTCTTTCAGCCCTGCTAGTCGCTAGGCAGGAAGTCTTATTTCTTAAGCTATCTTTCAGAATGGGGGGTTGGGATTTGGAGAAAGGTGGGGGAAGGGCCTTGGAGCATCTGTAAGGATCAATAACAGAGAGAACGCAGCAAGAGAGGCCATTGTGCACACTTCAAGATAGATGCAGCCCTGTGCATGGCCCCTGCCTGGCAGGACAGACACCTAATGCCAAAACAATGCCACCAAATGAATTCCTTATGAAAATTAGATTGCTGCTTAAAGGGGAAGAAATGTTTAGGAGCACCCTTTTAATTTTGGGAATATTCTCATTCCTCTACTTGATAGGATCAAGCAGTCTACTAGAAATAACTCCAAATTGATTTTTAAATGCCTTTTGTCCTCATGCTAATACTGTATTGAATTGGAGAGGGTGATCATTTTGCTCTTGGTCAGTGCATCAAAGCATTGAGTAATCTTTCTTCTTTCTTTCTTCCTTTCTTTTGTTTCTTTTCTAACGTTTGCTTTACTCTGTTGGTGTGGGAGGCATGAAAAAAACCAAAATTTGGTTGGGATTCAAGTAACACATGTGTGAAATCCCACCCCCAACAGCTGGTCTTGGCTCTTGAAACTTCAACTGAGCTAAACAGATGCTCTTAGTGTATTATTTTGAGGTTGTTTAAACCAGCTTGTAGCCAAAAAATTAGAAAAATGATAGGTCTTTTAAAAATACACATAAGTTGTGATACTGTACTACACCTTAATGCACACTATGCATTAAGTGTTCCTTGATTGCCTGCTTCAATGGGTGTTAAGATGGAGATACCTGAATTTGGGAACATGAGCAATTCTGCCAATAAAATTATTATTTTAGAAGTACTACCAAGTTTGTTGTTCTTTTACTCCAGCCCAGATTTTCCTGTTTTAAATTCCTGTCTCCAAAGCCCAACTCTAGCTTTCCTGTTTTACTGTACCCTTTGCCAGAGGACCAAGACAGTTATTTAGTAGGTACTTTTATGATGCAAATTCTTTATGGTAGTTGAAAAGAGTAATGGACTCATTGCCGCCTCTTTCACCAACCCCTCAAAGTATTGGTGACAACTGATGGTAAATGAAATCATAAAGAGCCTCCAATATCCTCTCCCAATTTGGAATCTTTCAGGAGTAAATGCAGACAGCAACTAAGGATCCATAGTATAAACATACAAATGGAATAGGAGGGAAACATGCGTTTAAAATGAGTTCCAAGTTTAACTTATTTTCTCTTCTTAAGAGCTGACATATTCTTCTGGACAATTGTAAGGCTCAAGAGACTTCTTAAGACTCTTCAGAAGATCATTTGAATGTTTTTAACCCATCTCTAACCTGTATCCCTTTCTGTGGCAAATGATACATAAGAAGAAAATCTAATTTAATCATCACAGCAAGTGCCTCCATGAGATCATTGTTTTTGTCTCTCTGAGATATTATAATTCAACATTAATATTTAAACCATGGGACCAGTTCTTTTAATGGGCATTTTCCAGAGAAATTAAAAATGCTGCTAACAGAACTTAGAAGTTCAGTTACCTTTTACATGGTATTAAAATGGGGTATGAAACCTACCATGACCCTTTTGAACAATGTGGCCTTTAATGTGCTTTAGGGGGAGGGCCGAGGGAAGGAAAGCCATAAAAGTCTTCAGGGTTCAAGATGAGGTTGGGATTTTAGCCCATTGCTTTTGTCATTTTCACACACTAACATCACCGCAATCGTGTTTGATTTAGCATCCTTAATACAATGAGGTAAGAGAACAAAAGGATATCAGAGTCTGGTACCAGTATGGAAGCCAACACTCTCCCTCCCCCTCTACATATTTTCAGATCATTCTTTTCTCTGTCCTCCCTGTTTGTTACTGGAGTTTCTTTTTAAGCCCCCCTCCCCCCCCCAAAAAAATCAGTCTATTTGTAAGAATCTTTTGCATGCTTCATTGGTTTGCTTGGCAATTGAAAAACTCATTGTCCTAAAGACTTGGTAAAAACACCATAATCAGAAAAAATACATCTACTCGTATTTCAACGTTCGAGTGTGGGGGCTTTCCTGATGCACAGCTGTTTTACATATTTTGAAAAGCCTGATAGATGTAAAGGTCATTGCTAACTCTATCAGGGTCTTGATGCTCACACTGAGATCCAAGGACCTTGCATTAATTAGGAGGAGATGCATGGAAGGTCAGGAGTCAAATGGCTGGTGAGCCTCAGTGGGTTGTCCATGGGGCCAATGAGAATTTCTATAGGATTTTTAGCCATTAAAACAAAACAAGCAAAAACAAAACCTGCTGCTGCTTCCATGGCTTCCCTTGGCCTGTAGGGTAAGGGCTGCCTTCCTGCTGCCCAGATGGCTCATAAAAACCTGACTGCATCTATTGCGCTGCTACAGGATTCCTGGTGTTGGGGGAAGAACCTCAGCAGCCTGACTCTGTCACTTGGCCAAGTCACTTGACCTCTGTGAGTCTCACTTTCCTTCTGGTCCAACAGGAGACAGTAATCCCAGTCTCATAGGGTTGCTACAGGAATTAAATAAGAAAACCTGATTTGAAAAATAAAAATAAGAAACTTAGATAACCAGCACATGGTTAACATAACCTTGACATTTAAGAGTTTTAAAGAGGAGCACATTTTGGTTGATGAGGAAGAAGATTATCTTGGGTGAACCTGTGTCTGGTGCTGTTTATATTCATCGTAGAAGAGTCTCCTGGGAATGCCTCCACTGAATGAGCCACAGTCAGGACGGGACTCTGGGAAGTGAGCCCTGAAAACGCTAATACAACCTGTGAGATGAGCTGCTGAGCTTTCTTCTAGAACCATTCATGGTGCTAGTGCTCTGCTCCTGGGCTAGTGAAAATAGCGAATAAGTGGATCCCTTGCAAAGTTTGTGGCTTTTCCCGTAAGTGTTCCCTGTGGTTGTGTGTTTGATAGAAAAAGGAGAGCAAATGGGCTGTGAGTGAGCGCTGAGGTTGAATCATCATCAGGAAAGGAAAAAGAGTCATCGTACATGTGTTTTGGTAGATAAGTAGATGCCAAAACAACTCCTGTTGCCAGACTTCATAGCTCCTTCTCAGCAGCTGTCCCATGAAGTGGTCACGTTGGGGATGCTAGTCATTGCTCTCCTTAACTTTGGAGTCTTAAGTTGTTTTCTGGGGCTGGGGAAGTTGTAGCAAAGGCACATTATTTTCATCGCTGAATTTAAAAATATAATTTATGTAGTGAACAGTTATTGTGTTCTGAACTTTGTAACAGGTGAATCAGACATTATTCCCTGTCTGAACCACAGCTTCCTTTTTGAACTGCAAAGGAAAAGAAACATTTAATATTGCTTAATAGATTATTCATCATTGAGAGCAGATTGTGAGTGTGTTTGGGAGGGGAAGAGGAGCACTTGACTGCCAATTCAAAACTGGCAGTAGGATTTGTTTTCACATTGGTTTTTGTTGTTGTTTTCTTAACTGCTTACTAGACATTTCTTGAAATGCTTTTGCTCTTCAGTATAATTGCAAAAATAGAATACTCATTTTTCTTAGCATAATAGAATTAGAGTTTTGGCTTGTAATTGGCAAGCGTGTGGAGAGACTCTACACCTCCATTCTCTGTTTTACTGTCGGATAATTTTACTTTCAAAACATTTCAGCATGTGCTCTCACTGTGATGGCTACAGTAACATAATTTTTCTTTTCAAAGGAGCTGATAATTTATTAGATGCTTGATATATTTGGTTATAGATGTATTTAATTTATTTAATTGCAGCTTATTAATAACTGCTCTACAGTAAAAGAAAAACATAAATACCACCCCTTGATCCACCCCTTGGTCATTTGATCCCTAAACAAGTGCATGTGATGTGAGTCCCTGTAAAAAAAGAGAGATAGATAACTGAACATCTTACTTACTGATTGGTGCTAGCCTTGAAGTCTTGGCTATGTCATTATTACAAGAATATGTATATATGAATACCTTCTCTGGCATTCTTGGTTTTTGTTCTTAAGTTTGCTGTGAGGTAGTTGTTCATTGCTGCTGACAAGAAAATCTACTATCTTCATTTTTTATTTGATGAGAACAAAGTGGGCAGTGAGATAATGTGCAAAATTGTATCTGTGTCGTTGAATGCAGTCCAACCATGTCAGTGCTTTAACTGCATCATATATTGTGCTGGTACTTAAAGAAACTATCCTTTTCTACTGTTAGGATTGCAGGTTCTTTTTGAATATGTAGAGTTACTTCTCAGCACCTCTGCTTTCATACTCACATACATTTTGGAATCATGTACATGGAAACACTTGCTGTGAGGTTACCAATCTGATAATAAAGAAAAGCTATCTGCCATAGAATGACTTTAATATGGGAAGTTCATCAAATGTCATATACTGAAAAATATTTGTGCTCTGTTTTTATGTCCTTTATTTTCACCAACTGTTGGTCTTAACCAAAGTAAGAGACATTTGTGATGATGTCTTTCTAGGGAGTTGGTGGGGGAGGAGTCCTAGTTTTATGAAAATATTGATATAGTGACTCAGGGAAGCAGAACCCTTTTTGCCCAATGAAATTAATAAATTGCTGTTAGTGTAATGTGTGAAGTAATGCTTATATTATGCAGGGTTTAAGCTTCATAATTCATGGTTCATTTTACTGATGAATCCAGAGAGACTCTAGCACTTAATTTGAAAATTGTTTTGTGGAGCAAAAAACATACAATGGAACAAGGATAGTCTCGTCAAGGGTGCTGGGAAAACTGGACTGCTACATGCAAAAGAATGAATCTAGATTGCTCCCTCACACCATACACAAAAGCCAACTTAAAATGGACAAAGGACTTGGATATAAGACCCAAAACTATAAAATATATAGAAGAAAACATAGGCAAAACACTCCACAACTTATATGGCAGAAACATCTTGCGGTACACATTGATACAAAGAAAATGAAGAAAAAAAAGCTGAGACTTTGAAGCTAAAAAGCTTCTGCACATCAAAAGAGACAACCAAATAGGAAAAATTTTTTGCACTCCACTCAACTGACAGGGGTCTGACATCAAAGATCCACAAAGAACTCACACAACTTAACAAAAGCAAAACAAAAAGCCCAGTCAAAAAATGGGAAGAAGAACTTAAAAGACACTTTGCCAAAGAGGAAATACAAACAGCTTAAAGGCATATGAAAAAATGCTCAACATCACTTATAATCAGGGAAATGCAAATCAAAACCTCAATGAGATACCACTTCACAGGGGTAAGAATGACTTGGATCAAAATGGGCAACAAGAAGCACTGGCATGGATGTAGAGAGAAAGGAACACTTAATACACTGCTGGTGGGAATGCAAACTGGTCCTGTCACTATGGAAAGCTGTGCGGAAGACCCTCAAACTACTGAAAATGAAATTGCCATTTGATCCAGCAGTCCCACTTTTGGGAATCTACCCAAAAGATACCAAAATGTTAATACTGAAAGGACACCTGTACAAGGATGTTTATTGCAGCACTATTTACAATAGTCAGGATATGGAAACAACCCAAATGCCCAAGAACAGATGAACGGATCAGAAAGTTGTGGTATATGTACATAGTGGAATACTATTCTGCCATCAAAAAGACAAATTTGATGCATTTGTGATAATATGGATGCACCCTAGAAGGAATCATGTTAGCAGAAATTAGCCAGAAAGGAAAAGAAAAATACTGGATGATCTCACCTATGTGCAGGATACAGGGAAAACAAACAAAAGGACAGGGAGAATTTAAAACTGTCAGCAGAACTGAAGCATAGAGCAAGAGAGGGGAAGGGGGGTAAAATCAGGGGAGGAATGGGCACAAGAGATTAACATGATGGTTCAAGGGTGACAAGGTGGTGGAAGAACCTTGGGGTGTGCAACAATGTAGAGTATATGTATATATGTGCAATCAATTTTTAAATTTTTTAATTAAATTATTTTGCATGTGGTAGTATAATTATAAGAGTACCTTCTTGGCAAATAGAATGGGAATATACAGTAATGTACACGTCTATATTCTGGACCCATTATTCAATCTGTTCAGAATTCTAGAGAAAATGTCCTTTTTGTTTATTTGTTTTTTTTGTTTTTGTCTTTGGCTTTTTGGTGTGTTTTTTTGTTTGCTTGTTTGTTTGGAGACTTGGTCTCACTATGTTGCCTGGGGTACCGCAGACTCAAAGTTGCCTGGGGTACTGAGGACTCAAGCGATCCCTAGCCTCAGCCTCTCAGGTAGCTGGGATTACAGGTACTCCTCCTCCCCCATGTGCGTGGCTGCTGGAAGTGTCCTTTTTGTAAGGCTGTATGGCAAATACATACTCTGAAAGAACATGTGGTTTCACTTAAAGCTTGCTCATTGGTTTGGTTTCTCCTTCAACAGGACCCTGGTTCTGGGTAGGGACTTAAGGAACTGAGTGCTAGACTGAGCATTGGTTTCTAGACTGGCCCACCAGTTTCTCACTAGATTTCTTATAAACTGTGTGATTTGATTTGCACATAGAGTAGCTACAATAATCATTCAACTGATATTCATTAGTGTTGTGTGTATGACATTAAGCTAAATGATTAGGGATTTAGAAAACTAAGACTTCCTGCTTTGTGTCATATACAGCCTAGTAGGGAGAGATGGATAGGTGCAACAATGTGTTGGAGGTGCAGCCAGGGCAGCCCTGTATAGAGGCTGCGTAGGAGTGCTTGCTTCCCTTTGAGTTACCAGGTTAGGCTTAAACCAGAAAGGCATCTTGAGAGATGGTCAGTGTTTGCCAGACTGGTAAAGTGAGAAAGGGTGTCTCAGGCAGCATGTACTAAGCCATGGTAATATAAGTCAACCTGAAAGGCTATGGCTAAGTTATAATGCCCATGTAGGACAGAGAAACTGTTGACTCTAGATACAGGGGAAATCCTAGAGGGAGCTTTGGTCTGTGAGTGGATGTTCCTATCCTTGGGCAGAGGAGAGCCATCTTCGCAATCCTTTGAGTCCTCTCCTTGCAAATAGTCAAAGAGATTGATGTTCTTTGCCAGCACACAGGTTCCACCTCAAAGCTAGAGGGCTGGACATTGCTGCTGGGACTTTTAGAGAGAACATGCTATGTGCTTAACCTTGTTACAGATTTTCGATGCTACAGAGGGGCCTTGATTGGTTAAACAGTTCTGAGAAGGTCTACTCTCTGCCTAGGGCCCATCTATCCTCTGAGTAAATGTTCCAGACAGAAATGGGGTCTGCTCTATGTTTTAAAGTATGGCAAGAAAAATAGTCTTAATGATATCTTACCCAGACTTTTACTAATTTAAAGTTTCTTTAGGCTTTCTAGGGCAAATTGTGTTCTTTTTTTTTTTTTACTGAGATGATCACTATGTTTTTTCTTGTATCTTGGGGAATAGTTGATGGCCTAGTGTTCAAAGCATTTTAATATTTTTAGATACATAGTATTAGGTGTTTAACTTTTAATTTCATTGTAACAGTAAAAATTGAGAGGTTTTTATGGGGTAGTACATACAGTTCTATGAATATAAATCTGTGTAAACACCACTTCAGAAGACTCCCTTAAACTATCCCTTGGTGGCCTTCCCCTTACTGGTAACCATTTTATCTATACTGTTCTACTCTGATCTGTTACTGTGATTTTAATCTTCTAAACAATGGTACATGGATAGAATCATACACTATATAAACTTTTGAAACTGACTTCTTTGACTCAGTGTGTCATCCAAACTGTCAGATACATCAGTGGTTCATTCTTTCTTTACTGATGAATAATATTCCTTTGTGACATCTGTTTGTTGACCCTTTCACCTCTTAAAGTACATTTGGGTTATACACAGTTTGGGGGAATTATAAATAGAGCTACTGTAAACATTCATGTTCGAATTTCTGTGTGAGCCTAAGTTTTCATTTTTCTGTGGTAACGATTTAGAAGTGGAAAAGTTGATGGGAGTTGATGGGTCATATGTAACTGTACTTTAATTTTGGAAAAACTTGCCCAAACTGTTTGCCATAGTGGTTCTATCTTTTCACATTCATACTTGCAGCACTGGAAAGTTCTAGTTGCTCCAGATCTTCACCGTCACTTGGTATTGTCATTTTTAAATTTTACCCCCTTTTTTTTTTTTTTTTTTTTTTTTTTTTTTTTTTTTTTTTTTTTTTTTTTTTTTTTTTTGAGACTAGGTCTCACTATTTTTTCCCTTGGAACCGCAGGCTCTCGTTGCCCGGAGTACCACAGACTCAAGCAATCCCCAGCCTCAGCTTCCCAGGTAGCTGGGATGACAGGTGCGTGCCACCACACCCAGCTATTTTTTTGGAACTAGGTCTCGCTACGGGCCCCAGGCGGGACTCGAACCGCAATCCCTAGCCCCAGCCACTTCAGCCCCAACTGAACTACAGCCCCAGCCTGTAAGGCTGAAGCTTACAGGCACGAGCCACCGTGCCCAGCCTAATTTTAGCTATTTTTATATATGTAGTGGTACCCCATTGTAGTTTTAATTTTCATTTCTCAAATGGCTAATGATATTGAACATCTTTTCATATTTTATTTAGCAATCACATCCCTGGTAAAGTGTTCAAGTCTTTTAATTTTTCAGTTGGGTTTTCATTACTGACTTTTTAGAACTACTTATGTGTTCTAGATAGATACAGGTCCTTTTTTGGATCAGTTTCCTTTTATAAGTTAAATGGTAAAAATAAAAAGGAGATGATATAACTTCTGGTTATTGTAGTGCTTTGCTTGTATTTCAGGTAATTTTAAAATCATAGTTTATCATACTTTTGGCAACTCTTAGTCTTTTTTTTTTTTTTTCCAACTGATCAGCCTGTATATGACGTTTTCTTTCTCTCAGTGCTACAGTACCTAGTGGCAATTAGGAATATTCAGCAATTGAGCTGGTATGTTGTGATTTAGCCTTGTATAATCCTCTTCTTGGATATACTCTTTTGGAAATGAAGATTATCTTTAGTGTATAGCATAGAAATGGGTAGAATTAGATGAGGTCAAAGAATTAGGTTAGGGTCTGATCACACACACACGCCTAAAACACAGGTGCATGCCTAAAACCCAGAGATACCGTTTCATGCCTAAAATCCAGAGATACCAGTTTCATATTCTGTACTTCCACTGTCCTCTGCCAGTCTCAGGCCTGCCTGCAGTTTCTCTACACACAATTCCCAAGTCAGTGTAATTCCTGAATTGTTCTAGCATTCAGCAGCTCTCTCTGCCTCAGACTCTGCATTCCTAAAAAACGCTTGCATACCTCTGCCTGTTCCCGTTCCCTCTGGCTGGAAATTCCCTTTTACTTACTTCTGCTCTAACGCCCAGTTCAGGTGACACTTCTAGATAATCTTTACTTCCATCTTGCTCTAGAATCACTCTGCACTTTCTCTTTGCTTAATAGACCTCTTTCAAGTGTTGGCTGCTCTGAAATAATGTGATTAATGTCTGGCTCCTCCAGTGTTATGAGGTATATGAAGGGTGCAGAGAAACTCTCGAACATACTTTTTCAGTGAATAAATCTTAAGGGATGATTTGAAGTAATAGTTACTAAATAATGAATTGTCTACTTTACACTTCCAATGTCTAAAATACTTGTTTGTAGTTGCCTGAGTGTGAAGCTATTAATGAAATACCTATGTTTTTATATTTTTTCAGGGAAGCCATGTCTCAGAGTTAACCAACTCTTTTTTCCCTAAGTGAACAAGTAAACCGTAAATGTTTCCAGTAACAATCCAAATAGGACCAAACCACAACTTTGTGGATTCTTTCCTCCAGCAGGAATACTTAAATTTACATGAATATGAGAACTGTTTTCATCACAAATAGAAACTTGATTTCTAATTCAAAGATTCATACATACAAGAGATAGGAAATAGGGACAGTAAACTAAAGTTTTTTTCTTACTCTACATCTATATGTGATGGGGTTCATTTCATTTAGATTTATTTCTTGTGACTTCAGCTAAATAATTTGTAAAACATCTTTTGTTTCCAGAACTAAACAGTTAATGACCATAACATTTTCTTTTGTCTTTTATTCAGTAATCTGTAAGAATAACATCTAAACATTTAGTCCATACCAATCCGGTGGATTATTCACTTGTTTTCATTCAGTTAATGTTTTAAAAAAATTTCTGGTAAGAATCTGTGTAGCCTTCTTGAAATGAAATTTTATAGTTTTACTAAATGGAGGAGGAAGAATATATGAGTAAAGGAGAAATCCTGTTACATTTACATATTTTTTGTTAAAATTCTCTGTTTGCAAATTTTATTTTGAGGTTACATGTTTTCAATTTCATTTCCACCACACCTCCAGGGGCCTTACTTTCAGATAGAGACAACCTGTGTAAATAAGTGGAATCAGTGCTTAGAATGTGTAGCTGATCTGGGAACCAGTAGTCCAGTTGAAACAGATCCTCTTTGTTTTAGATTACTTTTGTTAGTCAGGTAAATTTCACACTTCCTTGGTTGTCAGTATGATGTTAGAGGGGAGAGCAGCTGTCCTCTACATTTTCTAAATCTGGCCTTCATCACAGTGTGACCAGCAGGCTTGAATAAAAATCAGTTTACGGATGTAATTTCTGCAACCCAAGTCCTTGGAATAGGTAAAATGTCCTTCTTGGGGTGGGAAGGTATTTTTATTACAGGGCTGAGTGAAGGTTTGAAAGGAGGAAGCCTTTCCAGGAAGGACTTTGGCCTGTTTTTAAGCACATTAAACAGAACTGATTGGTAATATGCAGATACTTAGCTCTTACTCACAGGATGGTCCAAATACATCTAGTTGTTTCAGATTTTGGTGTGACCCCTGTTTCTTTGGTTAAAAATAAAAAAGGCAGTAGCCTTGAGGCTCAATTTTGATACATACCATCCTTCTCTTCTTGTACCTCACCTGGTAAGAGGTAGTTTGATGTAATGGGAAAGTCTGTTTTTGGAAAGGTGGTAAGGTTGAAACTAAGCTCTACCAGTGACTCACTATGTGACCATGGGTTAATCATTTTACTTTTATGACCCTAGACAAATCAACTTTACATTTTCATAAGAATTCTTTTTTCATGAAAGATTTTATTTTGAAATTAGGTTGATTACATTTCATAAATAAAAGCCCCCTATGTTTATTCCTACCGTATTACAAATTGGTCTCTAAGTAAAAAAAACAAACATCTGTTTAAGATTTATTGTTTCTTACTATAAAATGTTTTCTCTATCACTCTTGAATGGATTGTGAACTACAGCTTCTTATTTTCAGTACCACTCACCTATTTTGAATTCAGTACATTTTCATTTTAACCTGTTCATTGAAACTGTTCCTGAATAGTGACTTTTGAACCATTTTTTGTTTGCCACACTTTTGACCTGCATTTTATTTGACAAAACACTCTTTTTTATGAAATCTTTTCTCCTTATCTTTCTGATAAGGATCTTATTCTTAATTGTAAAAAAGGTTTTTTTGAGTAACATTCTTTGCACTATATAACACTAAAGTTTCAGGTGTTTGTCTACATCTGACTTTATTACTTTAAATTCATCACTGAAAGTTCAAATCTGTTCTCCTTTTACCCAATTTACCCACTTTTTACTCAGCACTTTTGGTAGCCACTAACTAATCTCATAGTTCAAATGTTTTTGTTTTGTTCACCTGTTTGTTTGGTTTCTCTGTCTACCAAGTATGAGCGAAATCTCATACCATGTTTGTCTTACTTAGTTCACTTGGCAAATTCCCACTAAGTTCCTGTGCATTGTTGCTAATGACAGGGTTTTGTTCGTTTGACTTAATAGTCAAATATATCCCGTTGTATATTTACACCACATCTTCTTTATCCATTTTCAATTGATGGCCTCTTAGTTTCCATCTGTGGGCTGTTGTAAATAATGCTGCAGTAAACATGGGGAGGTGGGTGGGAGGGGTGCATGTATTTTTAGCGTTTTTGTTTTTGGGGGGCAAATACCCAGAAGGTGGGATAACTTGGAAATTATGTTTTCGATTTTTTTGAGAAACTGTGCTATTTTCCACAATGGTTGCACAGTTTGCATCCCTTCCAATAGTATATAAAGGTTCCCTTCTCTTCACATCCTAACATTTGGTTTTGCTTTTGGACAATAATTGTCACAGGTTTGAAGTGTGATGCATTCAAAACAACAATGAGGTAAAAGATGTTGCTTTGGGTAACATTGGGTGAGTGCTTATTGCCCCCTTGCATGTTGTTTTTAAAGAAGTGATCCATTGCCCATTTTGTAATCAGGCTTTTAAAAATTATCTAGCTTTATGAATTCTTTCTATATTTTGAATATTAACTCCATGTCAGATGTGTGATGTGCACATATCTTCTCCCATTCGGTAGGCTATCTCCTCATTTTGATAAAAGTGTATTTTGCTGTGTGGAAGATTTTTAGTTTGATGTAGTCCTACTTACTTACTTTTGCTTTTGTTTGCCTTGCTTTTTGCTTTCACTTGTATTGCCATTGGAATCAAGCTTCCAAACATCTCTAAGACTGATGTCAAAGGGCATATCATCTAATATTTTCTTCTATATGTTGTGTGGTTTCAGGTTTTGCATCCAAGTCTTTAATTCATTTTGAATTATTTTGTGTATGGTGTTAGTTATCTAGCTTATTCTTTTGCATATTACTGTCCAGTTGAATATGATGCCTGTGGTTTGTCTTATGTGGCCTTTATTATGTTTTTGGGTTGTTTTTTTTTGAGACCAGGTATCACTATTTTTGCCTGTGGAACCGCAGGCTCTCATTGCCCGGGGTACCACAGACTCAAGCAATCCCCAGCCTCAGCTTCCCAGGTAGCTGGGATTACAGGCATGTGCCACCACACCCAGCTATTTTTTTGGAACTAGGTCTCACTATGGGCCCCAAGCAGGACTCGAACCGCGATCCCTAGCTCCGACCACTTCATAGACTGAGGCTTACAGGCACGAGCCACCGTGCCCGGCCTGGCCTTTATTATGTTGAGTTACTTTTCTATAACCACTTCATTGTGGGGGTATTGTTTCTGTTTTTAATAGAAGGAGTTGGATCTTATCTAATCAAATGCTTTCCTACAGTTTGTTGAGAAGACATCTGATTTTGTCCTTTGTTTGGTGCAGTGTTACTGATTTTCATATGTCAGACCACCCTTCATCCCTGGAAAAATTCCACTTGATCATGACATATGATTTATTAATGCGTCACTGGATTCAATTTGCCAGTATTTTGTTGAGAATTTTTGCATTTACGGTCATCAGAGATTGGTTTATAGTTGTTGTTTTGTTTGTTTTGTTTTGTATTGTTGGTTGGTTGGTTGGTTGGTTGGTTGGTTGGTTTTTTGGTTTTTTGTGATGTCCTTGTTTGACTTAGAATCAGGGTGATGTTGACTTCATAGAATGTGTTTGGAGGTTTGCCTTCCTTTTCAACTTTGTGGAAGAATTTGAGAATAGGTATTACTTCATCTTTGAAAGTTATGTAGAATTTGCTAGTGAAACCATCAGGTCCTGGGTTTTTGTTTTTTGGAGGTTTTTGATTACCACTTTGATGTTTTTACTTGTGCTTGATCTGTTTAGATTTTCTATTTTTTCCATTCTTGAATGTTGTATTTTTCTAAGCATTTTTCTTTCTTCCATGTTGCTGCCATATAATTGTTTTTCTGTAGTGTCGGTAATAGCTGCTCTAACTTCTGATTCTGTTTTTTCTCCTTTGTGAATATTATTGAGTTTGTGTATTCTGTTAATCTTTTTGAATAACAGATTCTTGGTTTTGTTGAGCTTTCAGATTGTCTTTTTGATTACTTTGATTATTCTGCTCTAATTTTAATTATTCCCTTCCATCTACAGACTTTTGATTTTGGTTTTTCTAATTCCTTTAAGGGCAAGCTTACATTTCTTATTTGTGATTCTTCTTGTTTTTTGAATTAGACCTGACCTGTATTGCTATAAACTTCCTTCTTAGTACTGCTTTTGCAGCATCTGGTAGGTTCTGATTAGTTGTATCTTTATTCATCTCCAGGAATTGTTTCATTTTACCCTTTTCTTCCTCATTGACCTAATGGTTATTCATTAGCATTTTGTTTACCCTCCACAAATTTGTGGTTTCTTTCTCTTTCTTTTGGTTCATTTCTAACTCTATACCATGATCTGAAAAAAATGCTTAGTGTGATTTCAATCTTGATATATTTATTGCGAGTTGTGTTTTGTCTCAGCAAATGATCTTATCCTTGAGAGTGTTACATAAACACTTGAAAAGATTGTGTATTCTGCTCTTTGGGGGTAGAATGTTCTGTAAATGTCAATTAAGTTCATTTCATTAATTCTCATTTTTAGGTCATTATTTCTTCAGTAATAATTTTCCTTCTGTACAACCTATCCATTACTTTTAAGTGGAGTGATAGAGTCCCCTACTGTTATTGTGTTGATGCCAATGTTTGCTTTTAAGAATGTTAGTATTTGCTGTAAATATTTTGGTGCTGCAATATTGTTTGCATAAATATTGATAATTGTTATTGTTCTGTTGTATTGATATCTTTATTATTATATGATGTCCATTTTTGTCTCTTGCCATCTGTTTTGGCTGCAAGTTTCTTTTATCTGATACAAGTCTGGTGGTCCCTTCCTTTTTAAACTTTATGTTGGTTTGTAGTACCAGTTTTCATCCTTGACTTTAAATTGATGTTTGTTTTTATAATTTGAGTCTTTTGTAAGCAGCGTGTTTTTTGATGCTGTTGTAAATGGCATCTTTTTAAAAGTTTATTTCTGTTTGAACTTTATACTAACATCATTTTTGTATGTTCATTATTATAAAGGGCTATCAATAACTTCCAATGTCAAATGAAGATGTTAATAATGGACCATCTTTGTTTTACTTTCAATCACAGAAGAAACGTTCTTTAAAGCATTTTATTATAATGTGAAATTTGATGTAGATTTCTTTGGATAACTTCTATCATATTAAATAAGTTTTTTCCTTCACCTAGTTTGTTAATATAATAATATATTGGATTCTATCTAAACCTTTTTTAAATTAAAGCACCATTTTTTCTTGTTTATGATGGATTTAAAAAATTACCTACCAGAATTTTTTGTAAAATTGCAAATTTTTATCAGGTGCCAACTATATAGAAAACCTGTCTTTGGTTGCAGCAATACAACCTAACACTTATTCTATACTTACTGTATTCTAGGTGTTACATTAAGCAACATGGTATAGTGTGAAAGAGCTCAGATTATGGTGTGAGTCTGCTTGGAGTCCTGTCTCTTTTCTCTGGTAGCTATGGGATCTTACACATATTTCTCATCTTCTTTGCCCCTCAGTTTGTTCATCTTCAAAATGAAGATAACAGTAGTATCAACTGCAAATAGTTATGAGGAATGAGTGGTTTCTTACATATGACACATAGAAAAGAACTTGTTATAAGCAGCATGTACATGTTGGCCAATACCATTTTTTATCTATGTCATTTATTCCCTGGCAACTCTATGAGCTGAGTTATCTTACCATTGACAGTAAAACTTTTTTTTCTTTTCGAGACTAGGTCTCGCTATTTTTGCCTGTGGAACAGCAGGCTCCCATTGCCCGGGGTACCACAGACTCAAGCAGTCCCCAGCCTCAGCTTCCCAGGTGGCTGGGATTACAGGCGTGCGCCACCACGCCCAGCTATTTTTTGGGGGGACTAGGTCTTGCTATGTTGTCCTGAGCGGGACTCGAACCACTGTCACTAACCCCAGCCGCTTCATAGGCTAAAGCTTACAGGCACAAGCCACCGTGATAGTAAAACTTAAAAACTTAGTAACTGAATCCTGTTTCCAGTTACAGAGCTAGGAAGTGGCATATCTGGAATTCATTCCCAGTGTGTACTGCCTTAAACACCAACCAATGAATTTCAAACTTTACATTTTGATCCTTGGTGCAGTGTGATCTAGTGTGATCTAGCACACCAGTACATTTTTATGTACACACATACATACAATAAATAAAGCACACATTTTAATTGAAAGGATGGTTTCACAGTATTTTACTATATGTGATGCACTTGGATATTTTCTGTTTAATTCTTTCAAAAATACTAGTTGTGCAATGAGCTATAACTTTTTATTTGAAAAACAAATCATGCCATATATTTATTTATTGTTCATTCACTCAAAAAAACAAAAACAAAAACAAAAAAAAACAAGCCTCTAGCAAATCGTGTTGCCACATGTTTTAAGATTGGGTGGTAAATATCTGGTTAGGTATAATTGAAAGGTCCTACCACTTTCATAAAACAACAATGTTAGTATTGTGAAATTTCTGATTAGATTGATGGCCAAGCTGACTTAAAATGCATTTAGTCTCGGTCACTTTTTGTTCCCTCTAAATGAAGATGGGAGTATCCACTTATTTGGACAAACATTTACCACTGGTGCCCTGGTGTTGCCCGGCCCCAGTCTGGTTGGGGTTGTTAGTAATCTTTTAGGCCAACCATAATCAGCTACTTTAGTTATCATTTTCATTATTCCTTTGAATTTGATGCTTTTGCCCCTGAAAATTAATCTGTGTCCATTGAGACCTTAACCAAGTTTTACATCTATTCTATTTCAGCAAGCATGTTCAAATTTAAAGAGATGAGATTTCATATGACATTTCCTGTTAACTACATGAGAATAATTTCTGACTTAAAAAATTATTTTTTAATTTTTAAGATTATTATTAAGGTTTGGAAAGCTGTTGGAAAACCCAAGCATATTATCTTTTATCTATCGTATGATGTTTATGCATGGTTTCATTTATCCTGAATAACAAATTCCCTTTAAAATATTTTGTACGGACAAAATTACGAGACCATGTCTCTTTCCATATAGAGGGTAATACATAGCTTGGTATTGTATTTCTTTATAGTTAATTTGATAGTTGCCAAAACTTACTGAACTGTACAGATGGCTATTTAAGATGTGAATGCGCTCCTTTTCAGAAGAAACTCACCTTGGAGAGGGGTTTCCAGCTCCAAATTAAAGTGTCTTCATGGGCCGATTGTCTTTTCTGCCTACACTGTCTCCTCTACTTTTACTTATCTGGTAGCTTCAGAACTCACTTCCTTTAGGCAGCCTGTCATTTCATTCCTGCCATCAGGCTCACTGTATGTCTGTCTTCCTCTATGCTATTATAATTGATTTTTGTTGTGTTGCTACTTTTTTGTTTTTGTGGGTAATAGAGGCAAGTTTATTTAAGGAAAGGGAAATGAAAGAATTTAAAGGAGATAAATTAGGAGGACAGCCTGAGTTGGCCAGATTCAAGAGGGGTGAGGGATAGACTTCCCCATGCTATTATAATTGTTAAACTTTTAGGGTTTTTTTGTTTGTTTGTTTTAATTTTTTAATTTTTTTTTTTTGAGACCAGGTCTCTCTATGTTTACCCATGGAACCCATGGCTCACATTGCCTGGGGTACCACAGACTCAAGCAATCCCCAGCCTTAGCTTCCCAGGTAGCTGTGATTACAGGCGCATGCCACCGCACCCAGCTAATTTTTTGGGACTAGGTCTCACTACGTTGCCCCGGGCGGGACTTGAACCGTGATTCCCTGGTTCCCACCGTGGCTTCCTATGCTGCTGCTTACAGGCACGCTCCACCGTACCCAGCCTAACTTTTAGGTTTAAAAAAAAGAAAAAGTAAAGACAATTAAGCATCAGTGTCGTCTATACTTTTGGGTTTGCAAAGCTATATCTTTCTGATACAGACCATAAGGAAGCTGGAGTTCCATGTCATTTGTGAGTACTCAGTGATCCTTACAGCCATTCTCTGAAGAAGGCATATTAACCATATTTTATAGATTAGAAGTTGAGACACCCCCTGAGTGTTTAAGAAAATCTTCAAAGTCACACGACTAGCAAATGACAGAGCCTAGGTTAGAATTAAAGGTTTCTTAGTCTCTGATGCAAATTCCTAATCTCCATGTTCTATTGTCTTTGCTCCAGAGATTTACAAAATGAGCTGTTGTCTCTTTCCTTCACTTCCCCCTACCTTCCCATGAGCCAGAGCTCTACCTACAAACCCAAACCTGTTCCCTTGACTACCAAGCACATCTGTTCATCTAGTAACTGTCTTCTCATTGAAAGTTTAAAACTCTCCACACCATCTTTTCTTTTGCATGGGGAGGAGAGAAAGATTCCAATAGTTTTTTATTTTTTTCCTCTTTATTTATTATTCATCAATTTTCAGAATAATGAATTGGTGTCCTAGCAACCTCTAGTGGTAACGATGAGGGTTTTCTTTTTTTTATGTTGTGAATGCATTGGTTTTTCTACTTGAAGTGTTTTGATCCCATCATTTAATTGCCATCATTATTCTTTTCTGATGCACAGGTTACTGCATTTTAGGACACCAAAGACTTTTCATATGGCTTCCTGTATCTTTTTTGACATGACCCCATTATTAGTTTGGGGTAGCACAGTAAGATACATCTTGTGTATTCTGCTTCAGACTTGGAATAAACCATTTCTCTAAGGAGTTATGATTCTTGTTAGTAGAAAATGATATTTTTTAAGTTTATAGTCTTAACCTTTCTAGTATTCCTGATCACGATAAGCATTCTGTTTCTCTGGTAAGTTAGTCTTCACCCACACTGTTTTTTTACCTGTTGCAATTTTTTGTAGATAGCAAACTATCTTATTCCGAGTTTTAAATACCTATCATTTTAAAAACCCTTAACTATTCTTCAACTCCTTTGTCTCTTATCTTACTTGCTTTCTGAGCACAGTGGTTACTGTGAATCATAGTCTCTCTACTCTGAGGTACTTACTTGTCCAGTTTTCTTCCCGCTGTATTTTAGGCAGAATAATCAGGTTGGAACATGGGATTAATAGAGGAACAAAGTATTGTGAATATTTCCTTTGTGTTAAACTCACTAGTAGGAGAATACTATAGGTTTAATGAATGTGAACTTTCAGTGAGGTATACGACACAGTTGTTGGTGATATTCTTATGCTCTACCTTAAGAAAAAGAAATGCAGGCCAGACCAGAATATCTGGCCTAACTAAGAAACAAAACTAGTTGAAAGGACTGTTTCCAGAATGCTAATGGTTAAATCAGATTGGAGAAAGGATTCTCCAGTAGTTTGCCTGAGGCTACATTCAGTTTAGGGATTGTATTTTAGGGATGAAAATGAAAGTAATATTGACCATACATGGAGAATGAGGTGGGAAGTGACTAATATACTGAATATAAAAGCCAGATCCCCTAAGACTTCAGTAGACTGGAATGATATATAATTGATCAGGGACAAATTTAATTATCTTAGCCTAGAGTTTAGCATTCACCTCCCCGAATAGAATGTCTCTCAGTTAATAGTGTATATGATAAACACTTCAGTTCTTATCAGATGTCTGTGAGCCAGATGTGAATTAAATGTATAAAGGGGTTGGAATTTAGAGTATTGATTCCAGCTCCATTCCTAACTGACTGTGTAACCACTATTAAATTTCTTCGCCCCTTTTAAGCTTCAGTTTTCCAGTTATAAAATGTATAGTGTCATTTTTATATCATTATAGCATCATCAAGTACTATTATGTGTTGTTTGGTGATGTTAATAGTGGCAGAAACATTAAAGCAAAGCTGATGAAGTCCTAAATTTATTAAGAAAAACAGGTTCAATCTTAATACTTAAACTGTTCAGTCTTAATGTTCAATCTTAATACAATCTTAATCTTAATACTTTGTTTTAAGAGAAATTTTGGTATTATTTATTCATTCACTAAGAATGAACACTGGGCACGGTGGCGCATGCTTGTAAGCGACAGCTTACCG
Organism: Uropsilus gracilis; assembly: GCA_004024945.1. Lineage (NCBI taxonomy): Eukaryota > Metazoa > Chordata > Mammalia > Eulipotyphla > Talpidae > Uropsilus > Uropsilus gracilis. The sequence goes on from PVHY01007282.1 coordinate 53,553, forward strand.
AGTTGTGGCAGGGTCTGGGGATCGTGATTCGAGTTCTGCCCAGGGCAACACAGTGAGACCTAGTCCCAAAAAATAGCTGGATGTGGTGGCGAGCACCTGTAATCCTAGATACCTGGGAAGCTGAGACTGGAGATTGCTTGAGTCCTTGGTACAACGGGCAACGTGAGCCTGCGGTCCCATCGACAAAAATAGCGAGACCTAGTCTCAAAAAACAAAACAAACAAAAAAAAAGAGTAGGAAAAAATGCACATTTGGCTACATCATCTGTGTTTACATCTCTGAATGGTTGGCATATGAGCAAGGTTAAATTGTACATTCTTTGCCCAGGGGCTCGTAATTTATGGCCAGTGGGGAAAGCTTCAGGGTAAGCCTTCAGGTTTACCTCAGTGTAAAGGAAAGCTTTTGAATCATTAAGCTGTCTTACATGGAATATGCTGGGCATTTGGTGGCGTGCACCTGTAGTCCAAGTGCCGGGAGGCAAGAGACCTGGGATTGCTTGAGTTCATGGGTTCAAGACTACCCTGGGCAACATAGCAAGACCTGGCCTCGCAAAAGCAGCTGGGCGCGGTGGCAGGCACCTGTAATCCCAGCTACTCGGGAGGCTGAGACTGGGGATTGCTTGAGTCTGCAGGATCAGGCAACATAGTGAGACCTTGTCTCAAAAAAAAAAAGCTGTCTTAACATGAACTAAATGGAATGATGTACTTCATTTAGTTAATAGGGGTGGGGGTATACAGTACAGTATGGGGCAACACCTTGTCTTGAAATATTATAGAGGGAATAGTAAGGTTTGTCAAAGCCTTTTTTTTTTTTTTTTTCCCCATGGAACCTCAGGCTCATGTTGCCCGGGGTACCACAGACTCAAGCAATCCCCAGCCTCAGCTTCCCAGGTAGCTGGGATTACAGGTGCGCACCACCACACCCAGCTATTTTTTTGGGACTAGGTCTCGCTACATGCCCCAGGCGGAACTTGAACCATGGCCCCTGCCATGGCTTCCTAGGCTGCCACCTCCTACAGCCATGTGCCACCATGCCCGACCTGTCAAGGGAATTTCTAAGGTCCCACCTGGCAACTCTAAGGTCCTGGTTTCTGTAACATAGGTAATAAAACCTCTTGGTTACTATGATGAATAAGTTAATACACAGTTGGTGCTCACTGAATGTTCTTTGCTGTATCAGTAAGATAAGAATAATCCTTGCTCTAGCCTGGCATAAGTGAGATCATGAAGGCAGACATGCTTATGGTATTCCCCAAATTCTTCATAACAACAGAGGTACAGAAATCTACTTGATTTCTGTCTAGGCCCTAGTTGGGGGCATTTTTGCTTTAATTTGTTCATTTACAAAGGGAAAAGTTCTGCTTTTTTTTAGGGTTTTTGTCTTTTTTTTTTTTAATGTCTAGTCTTTTTTTTTTCCACTTACTGCAAATAAAATGGAAGACTTACCTTCCTGTGGCCACAGAATGTAATCGCCAGGTACCTTTTTTCACTCTAAGCTGGTAACTACTGGAAAGTAATACCTCATGAACTTTAATATCCTCATCTGTAAAATAAGGGTACCTTTTAGTTTAATTGTGATGGTTCATCACTATAGTATATGCTAAGTGCTTGGTGTGGAGCCTGGCACCCAAGTATTCAGTCTCCTGTTACCATGATCTTTTCCCATATGTTATGAGAGAAGTTTACCAAATATTTCTTTCAAGGGCTACAGGATCGATCTAGAGGGTTTTTCTTTTGTACCTTATGAATCTTTCTTCTACATTAGTTCGTGGTCTATGGCATATGTTAGTGCTGTTTTAGACACAGAACATGGCAATGAGAAGACCTGTGGCCAGAGAAGCAGTCACAGAACTTGAAGGAAATCAAGACTCTTGTTTTACCCACTGGTGGAGAAACACACCCCTCCTGTTTTTGATCTCACTATAACTTTTTTATGTTCTCATGAAAAGTACAAGCAGTCTTACAAGATAGGAACAGATTCTTACAGGTCTGTATTTAATTGCTGTTCAAAGGGTCCTTCACTCTGGATCCAGATGTACAAAATGCCATATGAAACACTTTTTGAAGAAGTTGTGAACTCCAGCTCTAATATTATCAGATTAGGATCATCCACTTGCTAATGAACAAGTTACTTTCTTGGAAATCTATTTTTGCAAAATGGTGATGACAGTACCCAATTCTGGGGCTGGAAGAGTTGCATGACAGTGTAAACAAAGCGCAGTCAGTGCCCACTTGTGTGGTGTAGTGCCCAGTGAAATCCTGTCATGAAGAACAGTGTCATTCTTGGAGATACTGACTGTAACTGGTACTGATTTTTAACTTCTAGTAGAATTCTGGCTTATATGTATTTATGTATATGTAATAAAGTATTGAAGATTTTTATTAAGATTTATATTCTTCTGTAGTCAATCATGATTTCCTGACAGCTGCTCAAACCCAGGGTTCAGAGAAAACCTCATCACAGACACAGTTAATATTGCTGTTATGCCATTCATTTCACCTTTTCTGGTTTAGTTTTTAAATTTGCCATTTAACTTTGCTCTGTTTACCTTAAGCTTCCTTTTGTCTTTTAAAGGAAAATAAAAGGCACATTTGCTGTCCTGGGGCTATTTTTATAGGCTACTTTAGCCAGATTTCTTTTAGTTGCAAACAATAGATGCTAACATAAGAAAAGAAAAAGAAGATTGAACATTGGATTGTCAGTTTTCCACAGTTTGGCCAGTTGCCCAGTTAGGAAGTACACCCAAGCCTTAGAGATCTGTACCTAGGAATTACAAAGTCCTCAAGAGCCTATACCTTTCTCTCTTTCTCTTGCTGTTTGGTATCGTGTTATCTGCTTCTTTCTGTAACTGCTACTTTGTCTTGTGACTTCGGGCAGGACCCTTAATGTATGTGTTTCCCTATGGACAAATATGATTTAATTCCTTGTGCTGCTATTAAAATTACCATAAATTCGGTTACTTAAAGCAACAAAAATTAATTTTCTCACAGTACTGTAAGCCAAAAAAGTTGAATTTCTTCTAGAGGCTCTAAGGAATAATCCATTTCATGCCTCAACCAGCTTCTAGTAACTAGCTTGTAGCCAACCTCTGCCACAGACTGCATGAGTTTTCCTCTTCTGTCTACATCAAACCTTCTGCCTCTCTCATAAAGATGTGTGATTGTAGATTGGACCCACCCTTAGTTAATTGCCATAACTAAGGCAATAATATGTGAAAATCACCTTCCTTCTGTACATCATCCCTGTATACACCCTAAAGCCCCTCCTTTTACATTGCCTTCAAACACTTTTCAGGAATGTCATTTTCAAGTATGGACCTGGTAGGATAATAATGATAATGGTGCTTGAGTCTGTGGTACCCCTGGCAACGGGCCCAGGCAAAATAGTGAGACCAGTCAAAAAAAAAAAAAAAAGAAAATAGTAGCACATCATGGTGCTTGAGTACTTTGTCCAGGTATATGGTAAAGCTGTCATTCACGTTTTACAGATGAGAGAGGTGAGGTGAAATAACCTGATTTGCCAAATTCACCCAGCTGGTATCAGAGATGGGCTTTGGTTAAGGATCTTTCTAATTCTAAGGGATGTGTTCTTATATCATTATGCCTTGCCTGTTACTCAGGAATGAAGTTTAAATGAGGTTTTTACCTTGCCCTCTGATCAAAATCTTTCCTGGAGCTTTCTTGCCCCTGCCAGCAAGACCTGATATCACAGTTCACCAGGGTGCTTTTTGTCGATGATTATTCTTTGGCTTATGCTTTCTTTTGAGTAAGTGAAATTTGAGGGAAGAAGTGGGAATCTGCTTTTCCTTCTTGACTAACTTGTTTGTTGCTAAGCGCTAATTTCCTTGACTAGTGGGGTCATGATGATCTGTTTCAGAGTACCCAGTACCTAGCATAGGATCTGAACAGAAAGTGGATGCTCTCCTAGAATATAAGCTTCCTCTGGGACTTTTATTTACTGCTGTATCCTTGCCTCAGAAGAGCCCTGGAATAGAATAGTTTCCCAGTATAATTACTCATTGATGGTATAGTGGTTAGCATAGCTGCTTTCAATAAATTATTCAGTTACTCAAGGCCTGAGATCAGAAATTTAAACCATCTGTTAGATGACTGGGTGATTGGTTTATAGCTGGGTATGGTTAAAGCTTCTTCATTTGTTAACAGTTACAACTGTTTTATCAGGTGTATGGTCCATGTGCTTGATGTGCACACATATTTTCATGAATCAGGCCAGAGGCTGTGCTTGAGGAAGGTATGGGAGGAGAACTCAGCGCTGTCTCCTGTATTTCTGACTTGGATACTCACCCAAGTGCTGATGGAATCCAAGGCCAGACTCATGAGTTGTTTTTTTTATTTTTGATAAGCTATGCTTGTAGTGTCTGCAGATAGATGCAGGTGTCTAGTCCTAAGATGAGGAAGTCTCCAAAGACACTCCTTGTTTGTCAGCTGGCACAGAGATAACTTGATTTACCCAGAGCAGGGTTGCTTGCTTTAGAATTGCAGGCTTAAAGCCATAATTTCCATGGTGTTCTAACTTGAATATGTTCAGTTTCTGTTCCAGATGATCGGGCTGAACAACGAACCTGTCTCATTTGTGGGGACCGTGCCACAGGCTTGCACTATGGAATCATCTCCTGTGAGGGCTGCAAAGGGTTTTTCAAGCGGAGCATTTGCAACAAGCGGGTATATCGGTGCAGCCGTGATAAGAACTGTGTCATGTCTCGGAAGCAGAGGAACAGGTGCCAGTATTGTCGCCTGCTCAAATGCCTCCAGATGGGGATGAACCGGAAGGGTGAGTGATGCTTGTGGCCCTACTATCCACCTTTCACCATCTCTTCACCTATAGTGTCAGCTGGCAAGCTGTGAAGTCACTCATTCCCCAAGTCTATACTAAACACCAAGCCTTGTATTATGCACTCATAACCCAAAATTGAATCTGGCACAGTTCCTGCCTATAGGGATCTCCTAGCTTAGGTAGAAGAAAGATTGGTGACACATTAAGGATCCTGTGATAATGAAAACGCAAGCTCCATGTGACAATACCCCAAATAATAATCAGCTTTTAGGCCGGGCACAGTGGCCCATGCCTGTAAGCATCAGCCTATGAAGCGGCCGGGGCTAGGGATTGCTGTTCGAGTCCCACCTGGGGCCCATAGCGAGACCTAGTTCCAAAAAAATTAGCTGGGCTTGGTGGCGCACGCCTGTAATGCCAGCTACCTGGGAAACTGAGGTTGGAGATTGCTTGAGTCTGTGGTACCCCGGGCAACGAGAGCCTGCGGTTCCACAGGCAAAAGTAGTGAAACCTAGTCTCAAAAAAAAAAAAACAGCTTCTAACTGGGATTAGTGTCCACTATTTCTTTCTTGATCTTCTGTCCGTATTCATGACAGGAAGTAGGAATTTCAGGTGAAAAGACCAACTTACCAACTTTGTCCCCTATCTTTCTAACTTTATCAACTCAGGTTTCACTGCCCTGCCTTTGCTCAGGTTTCTTTCCTCTACCTAGAAATCCTCTACATCCCCACTCTCAGTTTCCTACTGCTGCTATCTCTCCTACTCACCAACCAAACAGCTATGTCCTACAGAAAGTCTGTGGTCACCTGCTGTCCCTCACCTGATTTGGTCTTGGTCTTCAATTTTCTCAACCTGCTTTCTTGTCCGCAATGTGTCTTATCAGAGCGTATTTATAGGTTGCCTTCCTGACTACTTTCTCTTGCATATTCCGTTCTGAGTGTGAGATTCTGAGACGTTTGCCTAAACTCACCTATTTCAGTGCAGAAGACACTTATCCCTACAACTTTAACCACAGCCAGGAGGTGGTGACATGTCTATGAGTAATAGTGAGCTGCCTTCCTAGTTCCTTCCTTGAGCAGGCAGGCGTTCGCTCCCTCTCAGAGAGAAAAACCCTGCCACCTCCTGGTTGGTGCTGAGAAAGCAGAATTAAAATTACTGTTGCCAGTAGAGTTCTTTGGGTTATGATGGAACTGTAGACACGTAATTCTATACATTTGTCAAAATGCAAGACTATACACCACTGAAGAAGTTAATTTTATTATTATGTCTTTTTAATGTCTTTTTTAAACAATCAGTATTGGGTGGGGTGGGGAGTGTGGGATACAGAGTGAGGCAGATCTGACATTACAAATTAAATCACATAACCACACTGAAGGGAATGAATGGCGAAAGAAAAGTCCTGACCTGGAAAACACATTTTGACTATACATTGTAAGGTCAAAAATAAAAAAAGAACTGCATATTAGCAAGGCAAACTAGTTTATAAATTTATTTCTCTTAAGGTTCTGGGTTAGGAATTCTGTTGAAATTATTTGTATACTAGAGTTGAACAGACAAGCATATTGTAGATAATGAGTCAAGTTTCTCACATCAGAAAAAGGAATTATAAATCAGGGAAGAAGACTACAGTGAAGGCTCTGGTACTACATTGGAATAGAGGTCTCAGAGTGGACTCCGGATTTGATGGATAGCTAGCTAGATAGATGGAAAATATAAACATACGTGTGTGCGTGTGTGCATGCGTGCGTGTGCGCATGCTTGCACTTAAGTTAGTATATGTCCATTTATCCTCTAACTCTAACATGAGCCTGGACCATTTTTTTGGTGATGCTGAGTTCAGAAGTGACACTTTTGCCTCACAGAATTTTAATTAATAAATGTAAGAGAAGTGAGAGAAATAGATATCTCCATTAGAACACCACAGTAGTAATTGCTGCAGGCAAGATGGCACTGGTGGGTGCTGGCTTGAATCAGAAACGGAGTTATTTGCAGTCTCAGAATACTTAGTAATTACAAAGGGAAATTTTTACTTAGACTTAGCAAAAGACCGAGTCTTTTGCATAGTCTCAGAATAATAGTAATCACAAAGTGAGCTTTATATAGAGAATTCTGACAGAAGGTGTCCCTTAGCCAAGAGAGGAAGTTCAACCCCGCCCGTAAAACAAAACTGATTTGTGTACCCTTGAAATGATGCGCTCAGAAGGGTACACATGTGCAGACATGCACACACAGGGACGGATTCTCAGTTACCAGTGTCATCATGAAAAAGCCAAAGTTCAGAATAGCTCACATTCTACAAAATGTGCTCTCCAAATGTCAGGGTCACAAAGATGAGGAATGGCTGGAAATGTTGGAGGAAACGGTAAGAGACCGACAGTTAATGCAATGTTGAGTCCTAGGTTGAATTCCAGAACAGGAAAAAAGGACATCAGTGCCACTGGGGAAAACTGAGTGAAGTCTGTGCTTCGGTCTTGTACCAGTTAGCGCTGGTCTTGTACCAGTTAACCTCTTTGTTCTGATGAATAGTCTGTGTTTTTGTCAGATCTTAACAGAAGGGGAAGCTCGGTCGGTGTAAGAGTACATAGGAATTCTCTGAGCTCTTTTTGCAGCTATCCTCTAAGACTCAGTTTATTTTGGAATTCAAGAAATAATCTGCCTTGTGCTGTTTTTTGTTTTGTTTTTAAGACTAGGTCTTGCTATTTTTGCCTGTGGAACCGCAGGCTCTCGTTGCCCTGGGTACCACAGACTCATGCAATCCCCAGCTTCAGCTTCCCAGGTAGCTGGGGTGACAGGCACACGCCACCATGCCCAGCTATTTTTTTGGAACTAGGTCTCGCTATGGGCCCCAGGCGGGACTCGAACCGCGATCCCTAGCCCTGGCTGCTTCATAGGCTGAAGCTTACAGGCACGAGCCACTGTGCCCGGCCCCTTGTGCTGTTTTTTAATGCAGCTGCCAGTTGTGGCTGGAGCTTCTCTTTTGTCCCCCATCTGTAGACATAGGTATCTTTTCAGCCCTGAATGTTGACTGGCCAGGAAAGTGACCAAGCAAGAAAGGGAGCTGGGCATAAGGTAGTGAGCAAACCCTTCTGTCTTCCTCCATTACTTCACAGGTATCCCCCGAACACGTGGTCCTCACTACTCATTTTGCTGTCTTCATCCTCAGAATGATGTTTTAGGGCCCTACTAATTCTGGTATCAGCCACTCATCCTTCCCCTTTCCCCTCTGCCATTCCCAACACACAATCCACAGTCTATCCTCGTTCTCCAAAAGCAGAGATATTTGGAGGCTTTGCACACGTGGGTTCATCTTTCTGGAATTGTAAACATCTCTCTACCTACATACACTTCTCTGTGCTTGGTTTTTATCTGTAACCTTCTTTGAGAAGTCATTTCTGACACCACTCCTGCCAGTAAGTGACCCTCCTGTGCTTCCACAGCTCTTTGCACCACCCTCTGGCATGACCGCAATACCTTGTTCTTGCTTTGTGTGACTGTTCAGGCAATGAGCCCCTCAGCAGAAGTGACTTAAGTTCTCCTTTTCTGTGTGCGCCTTAGGACGTAACCCACTTTCAAGGTAGGCTACTTCCTGGTTCGATGGATTGACTGGGGTGGAGAGCCAGCCAGGGCAGTAAGTGGAATGGGTAAAATATTGATAGAATCATCAGAGATAAGAGGAAACTACTGAACCTCATGGGGAATTCATGTCAGTAGAGTTTGTGCAAATATTTAAAATTCCCTTAACTTTATTGTCTCATAAATTACTAGTTAACGATTTCAAAATAAAAAAGATTAAGAAGACCTCCTTAGAGGAGGTTGATGTTTATAAAATGACAGTGTATGAGACAGTGAGTGTATGACATTGCCAGATAACACTTTACCAGGATAAAAGTAGAGTATTGAGAAATCTCAAAAAGAGATAACATCTGAGCAGAATCTTGAAAGAATGTTAAGTTCGAGCTTTCAACAAACTTAAGAAGCTCTTTAATTTAGAAAGTCTCCTTTTCCCTTCCCCTCATCCCCCTCTGTGCATATGTGTGCATTATACATATCATTCCCCTTGGCTTCTAACAACCCTAGATCAAATTGGAAAATTTAACATGACATAAACTGTTATCAAATAACCAGACCTTATTCAAATTCAAGTGTCCCTTTGTACAATTTATTTGTTCTCATCTAACAGCCAACCCAGGGTCACATGTTCCTTTTAGCTTCTATGTATCTTTATTCTCCTTTAAATCAAGTTACGCATTTTTGGGAAGAATGCCACAAAAGTGATGTGTCTCAACCTTTCAGTGCATCATCTTCAGAATATGTGGAGTAAGTTTGACCTGTTTATTAGTCGTGGGGTTACCAGGTTTTTCCATTATAAAATGTCTTTCTGAGCAGAGGCAAAACTATGTGAAATAGTATGGCATGTTCAGGAACTAAACAGTAGTTGTCTGTAAGCACAATAGCATTTCTGGCAAGGATGGGTAATCCCAAAAGAACTGGGCTACACAGAGGACCTTGAGCACTATGCCAGGTGCTGACCTGTCTACCACAGAAAGCTTCCAGGGAGTCTGGGCACAGCTTTGAGTAGTTAGCTTTGTCTAATCCACTGTCCTGGCTTCTTGGTTTGCTTGGCTGCCCAGGCCCAAGCAGGTGAAGAACGGTAGGGCTATGAGTTCCAGAACCATGAAAGTGTGTGTGTGTCCAAGCAGATGAGAGCAGCATGGCTGGTGCCACATTCTTCAGTTTGGACAAGAGGCACTGCACAACCATTTCTGTGATCCTGCACAGAAGCCTTTTGGATTTTGGTTTTTTAACTAGATCACTACCAGAAAAACATTCAGCCCCGCTGATAAACTTGCACCTAGCTCAGTGCAGCGTCATGGAACAAGTACAACTTTAAAATCAAAAGACCTACATTGAAATCCTATCCTGTCAGTTCTTCCCTGAAGAGCCTGGGAGCAAGCAAGTCCCTTTAACTTTCAGTTTCCTCTGCAGTACATACAGTAAAAAAATAATGTACACCTTGCAGGGTTTATTGTGAGGATCAAGTGTGATAACATTTATGTAGGTACATTATAAGCTTTCAGTGTGACCCAAGTTTCTGTTTGAATATGGCACTGGGGTAGATAGTGAGGGACAGTTCCCTCACTGGCAGTTTCATGCCATCTTGACAGATTTTTCCATATCTGACTAAACCAGTACACGCACTTTCTAGTCTTTAAATCAACTTTTTAAAAAGTCAGTTAATTTCCAAAGGGAATTTTTTATTATCTCACTGAGTGAGAAAAGTGGTATTTTTTAGTATACATTAGGATAAATATTTACTTGAGAATTTAAGCAAGCCAGGCACCGTGGTGCATGGCTGAAAGTGACAGCCTATGGAGTCACATCTGGGACTGGGGATCGTGGTTCAAGTCTCGCCTGGAGCAACATAGTGAGACCTAGTCCCAAAAAATAGCTGAGCGTGGTGGTGCGTGCCTGTAATCCCAGCTACCTGGGAAGCTGAGACCGGGCAATGTGAGCCTGCGGTTCCACACGCAAAAATAGTCTCAAAAAAAAAGGAATTTAAGCAGCACCTAAAATTGTTTCTCCAATGAAATGTGCAAATACTGGTAGTAGTAAGAAGGCAGGTCTTAGGCTTATGGTCTCGGTTCCCATCCTGACTCTGCTCTTAAGTTTCTGTCACCTTAAGCAAAATACTTCATTTCTCTGAGTTTTAATTTAATCTGTTCCGTGGGAGTGATGTGAATACTCCTCTCAATGGGTTTATTTTACCCAAGATAGTACCCTGTACAGAAGTAAATATCCATCGTAAATATTCATCATAAATGGGTCTTCTACTCCAAGTGAGGGACCCCATGAGCTTTGAAATACCAGTACAAGAAATTGGCAAGATACAAATCTTTTAAGGTTTGTAACTGAAAGGAAAAGATTGGATTTTTTTTTCATACCTCCAAGACAGTGAGAGTGAGATACCAAGTGAAATATATACATCGTTGGATCTCGCAACGGTAATCTTTGTTTTGTGCCCAAAAGCTGAAGGAGAGAACTGAAATTTCAATATGGAAAGTCATAGTGCCTGAAAACTCACTGACCCTAGAATCGCAGAGAAGGAATTTTTTGAACTTAAAATAAGGTTGAAAGAGAGCTCCCAGGTAGTAGCCAGCATGCATCTACCTCTGCCATAGGTTCTTTTTCACCCCAGTTTACTTCTTGTAAAGCAGGCTGTATTGCTTTACATCTGTATCTCACAGATGAAGATACGATTCTAACAGAGTTGAAAATGAAACCTGGATTTTCTCAGTCTCGTTCAGAGAAGAAAGATTGGGGAAAGGAAAGGATAGTTACTGAGTGCTTGACATTGTATTCGCTTGACATTGTATTCCAAACCCTGTGCTTGGTGCTTTAGGTATGTTCTTCTATACGTTTTTGTAGCCAGAAACACTTCATAGGAACTAAACACTTGTTTATACCAATTAACCTATGGTAAACTTGATTTTGTTGCATGTTGTTTTGCTTAATAAGTTGTAGTTTCCAAGAATTTACCTGTGATGTTATTTCTGTGTATTATAGCAAAGCTTGCCTCACATATTGCCTTTCTCTATTGGTACTGCCCACTCCAGGCCACGCTACACAGAAATATTTGAGAATTGCCACCCTGACTACATTCTTCCCCTGCATTCCGTCTTCTCCTCCAACTCCTTTACCTAAGTCCACTCTCCTAACACAGTGTTCAGAGCTCTCTGATTTGGCCCCAGTTGACCTCTCCAACCTCATCTCTTGCCACGGACACCCAGCCCCATGCTTCATCCACATTGAACCATTTAGAAATTCCCAGAAAGAACATTCCATGCTTACTTCCAACTTGAAATGTTCCTATACTTTGTTCACTCAGCAGGGAATACCCTTTTTCTCTGCATTAATCCTTCTCATCCTTTAAGACTCAATTCAGATATTGTCTATTCCAGAAAGATTTGCCACACACTGGAACCTTATCTAGTTTAAATCAAGGATTCCTTCTTTGTTCTCCATGAACATTGATGGTAATAGTACTAGTTATCATTCTTAACAAGGCTCGCACTATTTAAAGATTGTTTTTTATAGTAGAAATTGCTTAATAACATCTTCCTTTTGTAGAATCACCTGAGTGGGAAATGAACTGCAAGGTAAATCCACTCACTGCCATTGTAGCTTTGGAAGAACGAGTGAGGTCAAAATTACAATGAATTTTTAAAAGAAACAACAAAAACTATTCTTATCTAAATTAAACTCAAAATTGTACTGGAAATAAAAACTTTGATTTTAAAATGAAAATATTCTTTCTGTCCCCCATCTTTTCTTCTGGTGGAATATACTTTGTAAGTATGAGACTATCGATAGTGCTGCGTCTTTGTTGGGTGTATTGAGTATGTTCATTGTAGACAGTGTGCGCTCAGTGCTTTGGGCACCCAAAAGTGTCTGTTGTCAATGAGGTGATCTGGAGTATGCATTGAGTTCCAAAAGACCTACCTTTTAATCTTGGCCTCAACAGTACTACCTAGTGATTTTGGCCAAGTAAGTTCTCTCTTTATGACTAGACTCCTTGGTTATGCCATTGACTGTCTTGGCTTATGTTTCCTTCCAGCAATCAGAGAAGATGGCATGCCTGGAGGGAGGAATAAGAGCATTGGGCCAGTCCAGGTGAGTTCTGAGTCTGTCTGTGATTGATCCTAGAAATTCAGGACTACAGATTCCACTTGACCCTTTCCTGCTGTTGAGAGGAGGAGCCAGTTTTGTTTTCTTTCCTATAAAACTGGATATCAAAGTGCTTTGAAAATCTTAAATACTTAACATAATTATTAAAACTCTTTTTGTGATCTCTAAACATTCCTGAGGATTTTCAGGAAGTGACCAATTCAAAGTTCTAAACCAGCCAGTTCTAAGCCACATCTTAAAGTTGTGGGTAACTTAGCCTGGAAGAAATCATCAAGACTCCTTTGTGGTTAAGTGCATCTCAAGCTATTTCAGCAGCACATTCAGAATAGGAATGACAATGCCCATTCAGTCCTAAGACATTCACTACATACATGCCAAACCCCATCGTGTGAACTCTGTACTAGGGGAGACAGATATGTAAACGGACATTACAGTGCAGTGAGTGTAGCAGAGAATGCTTGGGGAGTGCAGAAGGGGGTGTTGATTCTTTTCTGTTTGGACTGGAGCCATACATGGGGACTTAAGACACTCAGGGAAAGACTTCCTGGAGAAGGGAAAGTTTGAACTGACATACAGATTTACAAATACTCAGTAAGTTACATGTTCACTTTGTTGATTGTTACCTTTGCTTTGCAGAAACTTATAGTTTTATGTACTCCCGTTTAAGTCTTTAGAGCCATTTTGAGTTGTTTCTTATACAATATAAGTTTCATTTTATTCTTACACATATGAATAGACAGCTTTCCCAGCACTTTTTGGTGAAGAAACAATTCTTTCCCCATTGTGTAGTGTTGGCATCTTTCTCAGAGATCTTTTGAACCATGTATGAATAGGTTTATTTGGTGCTTCTTTGTTTCATTGATCTACATGTCTACCCTTTTGACAGTACCATACTGTTTTGTATGTAACTTTGTGATATGTTGTGAAAACAGGATGTGTAGAGCCTCCAACTATTGTTCTTTCTCAGAATTTTTCTTATTTGGAGTGACTCGGTATGAATTTTAGGATTGTTTTTTTGCTTTCTGAAAAAAAAAAAGGCACTAGAATTTTATTGGGATAGCATTGCATTTGTAGATCACTCTGGGTAGTGTGAACATTGTTTAACAGTGTCCTAACTTATAAGCATATATATAAATGTCTTTCCATTATTTAGGGTTTTAATTTCTTTGAACAGTTTTAACAGTATAAAATTCTTTTTTAAATTGAATTTATTCATAGTTGTTTTTGATACTATTATAAATGAAATTACGTTTTTTCAGAGAACCTGTTATTATTAGTGTATAGAAATGCAGCTGATTTTTGAATATTAATTTTGTATCCTCAAGCTTTGCTGAATTATTTTATTAGTTTAAACAGGTTTTTTGGTGTGTGGAATTGTAAGGGGTTTCCATATATAATGTCATCTGCAAATAAAGATACTTTTACATCTTCCTTTCTGATTTAGATGCTTTTTATTTCTTTTTCTTGCCTAGTTGCCCTGGCCAGTGTTATGTTGAGTAGAGGTGATGGAATTGGGCATCCTTGTCTTGATCCTAATCTTACAGGAAAAACTTTTAGTTTTTCACTATTGAGAATGATGGTAGCTGTGGCCTTTTCCTATAAGGTTTTTGTTGGTTGGTGGTCGTTCTTTTTATATGTAGATGCAATCTAAAGTTAGTCTATTGGGATTACTGTCTCCTGGATGAAAAACCTTCCCTATTGGTACTTTTTTTTTCTAATTTTTTAATTTTATTCATACTTTAGATTTTACAGTATAGGCAAATGATTATTGGAGAGCCTCTCCCCGCCCCCCCCACCGTTGATGACCCCTTTGTTCACTCTGGCCCCTCTCCTTGTTGTTTTTTGGTCTGTGTTGGTCTCTTCATTTTCTGTGCAAATGTCCTTTTCTTGGATGAGGGACTGTGATCCTAGAATATAACAAGCTTTGTTGGTAGATGTTCAGTCTTATCTCTGTACTGGGTAGCAGTTCATTCTCATTTGGAATCTATTGGTGTTTTCTCGTTGTTGACGGTCTTCAATCAGTTCCATTCATTGTAGAAGATACTCGTTGTGGAGAGCATCTGCTGAAAGACTTTGCAGATCGTTTCCTCTCCTTCAGATTGTAGCTTTGTGTGAGCCCGCAGCCCCATCTCTGTGACCTTCCTCTCCCATGGAATGGGGAGGGGCACCGTGCTTTCTTGAATTGTGTATCAGTCCTTAGCTTTTGGCACGTTCACTCATTGTGTGGCCTCAGGTGTGATTCTGTGATAGGTGATATCCATGATCCTTTCTCCAGTCCATTATACGTTGTCTTTCTCACAGTTCTTTCTTTTGAGATCCGCTCATATTTGCGCACAATATTTTGCTCTGGTCCCTCACCAATTCTATCGGTCCAGTGGATTATTAGTTCTCTTCTCATTCCTTCTGAGGACTAATTGGAGTGAGAGTGAAAGAGAGAGGGGCTGCACGCCCCACCCCCCAAGCCCGCGCGCCGGTGGCTGAGCCTGCGAAGGCCAGCGGCTGTGGGCACCCTTTTTTTTTTTTTTTTTTTTTTTTTTTTTCAGGCTAGG
>PVHY01007283.1:0-68380 GCA_004024945.1 Uropsilus gracilis
AAAAAAAAAAAACTACATGATAACAAAACCTGAACATAAAACTCAAATGAGTATCTGTAAATATAAGTATCTGCTTTCCAAAATGGATTCTAAAATACATTTTCATATTGTCAAACATTTGATGATCAACATGGTAATGGGAAATCACAAAAATAACCACCTTGTATTTCTTTATACACCTTTATTTTTGCTCTTTGCTATTTTAGGTTTCCAAAATGGATTCTAAAATACATTTTCATATTGTCAAACATTTGATGATCAACATGGTAATGGGAAATCACAAAAATAACCACCTTGTAATTCTTTATACACCTTATTTTTGCTCTTTGCTATTTTAGGTTTGACTGAGCCTGTGAAGATAAATATAGATGAAAATTATCACCTTTCCCATAGAAAAGAGGAGAATGTCTGCAAAAGTGAACAAGAGTTTTGGTATGAATCAGTTCAGTGAAAATTTCAGAAACAAAACAAGCTCTGAAGAAGGTGGAGAGAAAAATTGGCAAAGAAAGGGTGATGCTGGACCTAAGTCTAAATCTAAATCTAAGACCTCCAGACTACCAAGAGTAATACGGAACGTCACCTGACCGTATTTTGATCCCTAATTTTTGCTTAGTGTAAATGATAGTGTAGTTTAATGTCTTCACAAAGAATATAAGCAGAAATTCTCACATATTAAATCTTGTGAGTCAATTCAAGCTGGAGATGGTAAAACTATTGAAGGAACAGAATGTTTGCCTTGACAAAAAGATAAGGGGTGTGGGGGACTAAATGGCTATCTTCACTTCTCTAAAATTATTTACGTGGCTCTTGTGGGAAAAACAAAAAACAGTTGCAGCTATAAAGTTTCAGCCTGTGACAAATCAGAATTTCCTAACAACTACATCTATTTGATGTCCAGGTAAAATGGAAATTGATCACAACTATTCAATTCAATTCAGTGCAGTTCCTAGAACAGCACTTAAAAATACCACAATGAGAAAAATGTGAAAAAAAATTTTGTAAGCTGGAAGAAAATAGATGAATGGTAAATGATAGCATATCCTCAATCTAAAGAATAAAGCAGAGAAAACTAACAAGTAACTGATATACAGTGCAGAAAACCCCCAAAAAGCTAGCAACTAGTAACGTCAATAACTTTGGTAAAGAGAACATGGAAGGGTGAAAACATGAGGAACCCTTTAAGAAGCCTATTTTAGAAACAGATTAATCTAGTTATTTTTTTCTGCAATTCTGGTCATCTTACTGCCCCTAGGCAAAACCAACCCCATCAGAAAAACTTGAAATTTCCTGGGCAGAGTAACAAAGAATCTCTGGGCTAAGATATACTAGGCATGACCAAGGTCAACATGATGTACTGAAAATCTGGGGAGGGATTAGGAGGAATAAATATAATGAATATTGAGAACTCACTAGTTTCCCTGACTTTTCTCTTAGAACATTGGTAGGCTGGCCTTTACCTCCATGTAGGAGATAGGTAGACTTTTTCTGTGGAATCTGATCAGTCCAAGAAGGAAGAACTAAAAAAGAAAATCTGGCAGCAGAGTTCCTCAAGGAAATACCTGGCTAATAGGTGCTTAATTTTAAAAGAAATTGCTATTTCTCAAAATGCTCACAGAATTTTTGCGTTGCCACTGGTAATGTATTGAGAGTTGAAATGACTATACATTTTTGCTAACGTGATACTATCAAGTCATTTTAATTTTGGACATTCTATTGGGTGTGTAGTAGTCTATCACTGTGACTTTAATTGGAATTCCCCTATGACTAATAATGTTGAGAATCTTTTAAGATGGACATGTTTTGTACTGATCATATCTACTTGCCATCACATCAGATAAAGCAGTCTTAGGAATTCTACATAATGTGTCTTCTGCAAAGACAACTAGCCTTAATCCTTCGTCATCCATGTGCCTTTTTTCTTACTGGGTAGGACTACGAGTACATGTATTCTAGATATAAACTTTCCTTTAGAGGTAGCATTGTCTCTCCCCATTAAATATGACTTCAGTTGTTGGTTTTATGAGGTTCAGGGAGTTTTCCGTTTCAAGTTTTCTGAGTTTTTGTCATCAATGTTTGTTGAAATATTTTTTATTTTTGCCTGTGGAACTGCAGGTTCACGTTGCCCGGGGTACCACAGACTCAAGTAATCCCCAGCCTCAGCTTCCCAGGTAGCTGGGATTACAGGCACACGCCACCACGCCCAGCTATTTTTTTGGGACTAGGTCTTGCTACGTGCCCCTGGCGGGACTCAAACTGCGATCCCTGGCCCTGGTCGTGGCTTTGTAGGCTGCTGCTTACAGGCATGCGCCACCATGCCCAGCTATTTGGTAAATTCTAACAAAATTTTTTTCTGCAACCTATTGAGATAATCACATGCCTTTTCTTTGGCAAACTATAGCAATTGATTTTTAAATATTTTAGCAACTTTGTTTTTCATGATAACATGCATTTGTCATGATGAATTATCCTTTTTATATTGCTGATAGTTTCAATTTAAGGATTCTGCTTTGTAAAATCCTTTGTAGTTTACAATATTTCATCATGTATATATGCATACCACTTCTTAATCTAGTCATCTGTTGTAGAGCACTGAGACAATTTCCTTGCCTGGCTACTGTAAATATGCTACAATGAACACAGATGTGCATACACCTCTTCTAATTAGGGTTTTTGCATTCTTTGGATGGATAACTACAAGTGGAATTGCTTGATCATACAATAGATTTAGTTTTAATATTTTGAGAAATTGCCACTTTTTTCCATAGGTTTCATAGGGGCTAGATCAGTCCACAGTGCTACCAACAGTGCACGATGGTTCCTTTTTCTCTACACAATTACCAGTATTTTTTGTTTCTAATCTTTTTTTTTTTTTTTTTTTTTTTTTTTTTTTTTTTTTTTTGAGACTAGGTCTCGCTATTTTTGCCCGTGGAACTGCAGGCTCTTGTTGCCCGGGGTACTACAGACTCAAGCAATCCCCAGCCTCAGCTTCCCAGGTAGCTGGGATTACAGGCGCGCACCACCACACCCAGCTATTTTTTTTTGGAACTAGGTCTCGCTACGGGCCCCAGGTGGGACTCGAACCGCGATCCCTAGCCCCGGCCGCTTCATAGGCTGAAGCTTACAAGCACGAGCCACCGTGCCCAGCCTTGTTTCTAATCAAAAGATGTTGGTCATTCTCACTGGTGTGAGGCAGTAGCTCCCCGGAATTTTGATTCACATTTTCCTAATAAGCAATATTGGTAAGATGAACATTATTTCACATGCCTGTTTGCCCTCTCTATGTCTTCTTGGTTCTTTTGTTCATTTCTGACTTGGTTATTTTCTTTTTGAGTTGTAAGAGTTCTCTGTAGATGTTGGGTGTCAGTTTCTTGTTAGATGTATGATGTGCAAATATTCATTCTTATTCAGTAGTGTGTATGCTTTATTTATTTCAAGCTGTTACTAGAAACATAAACATAAGATTATGTCTTCTTGATGAAGTGACCTTTTTATCACATGAAATGTCCTTTTCTGTACTTGGAAATAAATATTCCTTGTTTTGAAATTACATTATAGTAATATAGCCATTCTGGTTTACTTTTGACAATGTCTGCCTAACTTATCTTTTTCATGCTTTTGTTTTCAACCTATGTATTTTTAGCCAATTCCTTACAAATTAACTGACCTTATTACTCAATCTGACAATCTGTTTTAACTTAATATATCATTCACATATAGTGTAATTATTAACAGGGTTTAAACTTACTATCCTTTTTTTGTGTCTTTCATTTGTCTCATTGAGTCTTCCCTTTCCCTGCTTTCCTTGTGTTCTTTTGGATTCAAATTTTTCAGAGTTTAGTCTCCATAGATTGTGTTTTCTCCTGATTAATGTTCAAGTTTTTCCCGCTTCCTTGAATGCCTAGTAATTTTTGACTGGATGTCAGACACTATATTTTCACACTGCTGAATAATGAATTTTGCTGTATTTCTATAAAGTAGGCTGACATTTGTCCCAGTATGCAGAGTGGTCTGATTCTTTCCAACCTGCTTTTAAGCTTTGTTAAGGTGTTTATCCGAAGGTCAATTTCGCTCCAGTAATAAGGCATAAGGTTTGAGGACATTACCCAATGACTTGTGTCTATTACCAGATCTGGTCTCATTTGTTAGTAGAAAAGTGCACTACTCCTCATTCTATGTTCTAGAAACTGTTCAGTCTACTAATTCTAGTATTTATTTCCCTGGCCATGAAAATTTTCACCACATAGACATATAGGTTAGTACTGGGTCACAGACTTGAAGGGACCTCTTTTAAATATCACTGGAGCTCTTTAACCTTTTCTGGTTAAAGTAGCCTTAGGAATACCTAGTCTTAGGAATTTCTATATAAATAAGTATCTCCTGCAAAAACAACCAATCTTCCCTTATCATCTATATGCCTTTTTTTTCACCCTGTTCTATGACTTCTATTATCTTAGGCTCTACAAACTTTGATTCTGATGCTTTAATTCAGGAAGAATACCACACTGAGTTAGGTTTTCCCCTACATGTGCTTTGGAAACTACTCTAGACAGTGGGGTAGGATCACTTCAAGGTTATATATATATATATTTTTTATAGTTAAATATTTATTTTTTAAGCATTTATTATTAAATAATTTATATATAAACTTCACATCTTTTTAATCCCTGGGATTCACCCCCTCCCCCCCACTGCTGCCCCAAGTTGTGTACTTCAGTTTGGTTGTTAGTTTGTTTTTACTTTTCCTCATGGCTTTTATTTTTTCCCTATATCCCATATATTAGTGAAACCACTTGGTTTCTTTTTCTTTTTGACTTGTTTCTGCTAATATAATTTCTTCTAAGTACATCCATGTTAATATAAAATCATCAAATTTGTCATTTTTAATTGCTGAGTAATATTCCAGTGTGTGTGTGTGTGTGTGTGTGTGTGTGTGTGTGTGTGTGTGTGTGTACACACACACACCATATCTTTTTTGTCCAGTCATCTGTTTTGGGATATTTAGGTTGTTTCCAAGTCCTCGCAATTATAAATAGTGCTGCAGTAAATATCTGAGTACAGGTGTCCCTTTGTACCTACATTGAGGATTGGGGTCTCCTTTGGGTAGATTCCCAAGAGAGCCAAAGTTATATTTTTTTTGAAGGATCACAACCACCTTCTGTGATCTTCCCCGTCTGCTCAGTATCTAGAATTACCTCATTTAGCCTGCCAGTTTCCTAGCTGTTATCGTAATTCCCAGACCAATTAATCCTTCAAAAACAAAAGGTATCCCATGTCCTTTCTAGGTTTTTTTTTTTTTATTTGCAATCTTATTTCTGTTTTACACAACTGCATCAAAACAAAAGTCACCCTTACCTTTGTAGACTTCTCTAATGGTTGATCATATTGTGCCTGCTGCATGACATCACTGACTATCATTTTAGCAATCTTCCAAGCTAGCTCTTCTTGTGCCTAAAAATAGTAATAAAATATGCTATAGTTACTCAGTGTTCTAAACAAAACTACATCAAGTATATTTATTTGTCTAAGAAACACATTTCTGTGTATCAAAGGATACTGGCCACTGTTTGGTTATTATATATTAACATGTTATTCACTATCTTCCATATTTAGCTACTGGGTACCCAATACTAAGACTATTTTATTTTAGATAGCCAAAGCAAAACATTTTTCTTTTCCATTCTCTTCTTAATGTACTCAACTACAAGCAAGCCTCCACATCTAAAAGTGGAACTGACAGTAAGGAAGAAACTATTCAAACTTTAGTTTCCATACTCCTAGTAATGTCTACAAGTTGATGCAAACTTGAATGATTGGGTGTCTTTTAGTGACCAAAGTCTCTAAACTGAAGATATAACCACTGCCTCCACCAGGCTGAGAAGGGTCTGCTCTTCCTTGTTACATCCTGGATAAGAGCAGTGATGTGCCATGCTGCTCAAACATGAAAACTAGAGGAAATCTGAAATCTTTTTTTTTTTTTTTTTGAGACTAGGTCTCGCTATTTTTGCTCATGGAACCGCAGGCTCTCGTTGCCCAGGGTACCACGAACTCAAGCCATCCCCAGCCTCAGCTTCCCAGGTAGCTGGGATGACAGGCGTGCGCCACCACGCCCAGCTATTTTTTGGGACTAGGTCTCGCTATGGGCCCCAGGCGGGACTCGAACTGCGATCCCTAGCCCCGGCCGCTTCATAGGCTGAAGCTTACAGGCACGAGCCACCGTGCCCGGTCTGAAATCTGAAATCTTATGTGGATGAGCTGTGACTCATAAACAGAAGTTTCTTGGCACTAAAAGCAAAAGTTACCTCATCAGTATTTCCTTGAACCCATTTCTTCATAGCTTGTGAGAACATGGATCCTAGTAAACAAAGTCAAAACTGTTTTATTATAGATTTCTTGCATAACATCACATTGAAAAATGCTATTTTGTAAAAGTTAATTCCAGACATAAATAACCTTAACTTTTTCATTATAATCTCATCCAAAATATTAAGGAATAGTACCACCAATAAAAATAATTATTCCGGGGGAGGGGGGGTAGTGAGGAGCAAGGGGAAAAATTATGTCTGTTGAGGGTAGGAATCGATTGAATCCATGGGTTCCAGACGACCCTGGGCAACACAGAGAGACCTAGCCTCAAAAAACAAAAAAACAAAACAAAACAAAAAAAACCTATCTCTGTAAAAAAGTATTTAATGTACGAATAAGGAGAAAGATATGGTGGTTATTTCATGAAATAAACCGTTTAAACCTTAAAAAAACATTTCATTTATAGTCAGTAACTAATATGGGTAAAGGCTTAATACAAAGTAAAAGAACACCACAAACCTTTTGATTTCTTTACATCAGGTTCGGGCTCAGATTCTCGGATGAACTGCCCCAAATCACTGACTCTTCCAAATGTCATCTTCCTAAATAAGTAGAAAGAAAAGAGTAATATTATTTCTGATAATCCATTTTCATGTAAGATAATCAATTTTTTAAAATAGCCATTCTCATAGCTAAGCAGGTTTTAAGAAAATCGTTAAGTTTCTCATCTGAGTCTAGAAAGTTAGACATACAATTTATAGTTATCCCATGTTATTCAAAGTTAGACGTATTTTAAATAGAATTTTACCTTCACAGAAAGTAAAATAATTCTTAGTTCAATGACATTCCATTCAAAATAAAAAAATAAAGTATATGAAACATTATGAGTAAAATTCAGAGAAAAGGCACAAAAACCATGACAAAGAGAAAAAAGAGAATTTGCTGTTACAATGATCAAATATACTACATAGCTGTAGTAATAAAAAGTAACAACAACAAAAAACCCCACACAGTGAAAGATCTTATTTTGAACCAATATTAGGTAAATTGGTAAGGTCTATTTAAAATTTTACATCAGTTTCTTGGTACAAGGAAATACTTTACAATGTAATAGGGGGAAAATGCAAACAATTTAAATACTTATCAATACCAAAATGGTTAAATAGTGGCACAACATATTATATTTGGCACAGTTAAAATTATTATACTTGGAATACTACTTAATAGTTAAAATGAAGTAAATCTGTATAGACTAACAGAGAAAAATCTCCCAAAGTCACAATCAATGAAAGGACAACACACAAAATAGAGTGTATTATCAGTTACATAAAAATAGATAAAATAATGAACAGAAAGGGAAGAATGTAAGCACTGTGTGTGGCCAAAGGGAACATAAGCCTATCTGTAAATGTAATGTTCTGCTAAATAAAATTAACCTATATTTGCAATTAATAGAAGAAAAATCTTGCAGGCTATATATTATTTCACTCCAGGCAAACAGGATCTTATTTTAGAGATATTTTTTCTATTAAGTCATCATTTCATACATGGTTGATTCTCATCTGAAAATCAATACACCAATAGATAAATTTATTTGTTTTAAGAAAAATTTCAGGAATACAACATAAAAACTAAAACACTAAAAACTATCTTTAAAGGTGGAAATATTTCTCACTCATTTTGTATATTATTTTTTAAATATATTTTACACAGACAAAAAAACTACAGAAGAAAACACCTTGCAATTGACAAGCCTTTCTTATGTGAGGTTTTAAATAAATGACCCTATCATTCCTTAGTTAATATCATCTTTGGAAATTAACTCATTTAGGTTTACTGTCCATCATTTCCTTAAAAAAAAGACATCCAGATTACTACAATGCTGACACTGGTAAACTGTGCTTTCCAAATACTCAAACAGTTGTATTCACAAGTACTTCCCAGGTTCCTTATTTCTCAAATATCATGACTATTTTCTGATAAAAGCAATTACATGTGCTGAAATCCCCCTTTTATGGTACTGTGGGGCTGGGATGAAGGTTAAAGTGGAATAATCGAGTCCCTGTACATACCTATGTGCTAATCAAATCATATTTAGGGAAGAGGAAGTGATTTTATTATTTGACCTGTGGTAAAGTACAGTAACTAGAATATCTTATGTATTACTATCTTTTTGTTTGTTTTTTGAGACTAGGTCTTGATAGTTTTGCCTGTGGAACCATAGGCTCACATTGCCCAGGGTACCACAGACTCAAGCAATCAGCTTCCCGGGTAGCTGGGATTACAGGCGTGCGCCACCACACCCAGCTATTTTTTGGGACTAGGTCTCGCTAAGTTGCCCTGAAGGGGACTTGAACCGCGATCCCTAGCTCCAGCCACTTCATAGGCTGAAGCTTACAGGCACGCACCACTGTGCCTGGCTTATCTTTTTGTTAAGGGATAAAATAAACCAGGTTAATTCTTAAATACAAAGGAATAATTTTATTCCATTTTCCAAGTACTAGATATACAGTCCATAAATAAGCAATGTTGGCATCCTTTTAGTTTTGAGACAGACATTTTAAAAAGAAAATAAATGAAGCCAGACATTTTAAAATAGCAAGCATGACTCAAATGAAATATGTAAGAGATAGCCTAAGACAAGCTACAAACAGGGCATTCATCAATCTCAAACATGGTACTGGAATAGTATTTATGAGTATTTATTAGATCCTAAGCAATGTTTTAAACACTTTCCATGTTTAATCTTATTTAACCCACTCAACCACCTAATGTAGTAATATTATGTTCATTTTATAGATGAAAAAAACTTAGAAACAGAGGTTAAGTAACTTATCAATAAGAGGCTAGGCCATGATTAACACCCAGGAAGTCATTCCTGAGATTTTATTCTTAATCATGCTCTAATGTACACTCTATAAAAGTGCTAGGTGTATATTAACATGCTAAAAATAGCTTTCAATTAAAAAAATAAGGAAGACTCCCACCCAGTGGCCACCATAATCTTGCCAGCAGCCATGGCTTGTGCACTCTGAGCGTTCTGCTCCCTCCCAATTTATGGTGTGCATACAGGAGGTGCACGAGTGCCCTACCCAGGCCTGACCAGTCCAGGTTGGGGGAAGAAGGGGGACTGACCATGCCCCTCTGGTTTACTCCTACTCTAGTAGCCTTCATTGGGAATAAGAAAAACACTAATAATCCAACTAAAGAAACAGAAGAGGTGAGGGGCTTGAATAAAGGCCCTGAACACATAGATCTCCTGGGCAGGATACCAAATGAGCACGGAAAGAATCAGCAAAGACAAGACTGTGCCCAATTACAGAGAAGACCTATCATATCATAGAATAACACCTACACTGTCACCAGCAGCTAAGAGCCAAAAATCTGGTTCATAGATGCCTTCAGCAACTGCAAGGGGCACCCCCTTTTCCACAGAGGGAAGAAGGCCACTGAAATATGACAGTGAACCCATCATATGCTGATGTCCCCTTTGAGGAACCTCTCAACCAACAAAGACTGGCAGCCTGGTTCTATAAGCCAAAGGCCAGAACTACAAGATGAAGAAGCAGCAAAATGGGACATAAAACAGAATGGAGGAGACAGCCAGCAAGGAGAAGGCATGGATGGACTCCAAACAAGCTTGGACTGACTGCCTCAAGCAAAGTTAAGTCTGGAAATCTAAGCACAGTCTACTGTGCCCCAAGAACACAGATCCTCACCCAGGAAGAGGACACTGTTCCAGAAAAGGAAGAGATCATAGGGCTAATTACAAACCAACGAACAGTAATGAGAGAGGAGGCAGAGTGACCAGAGTGGGGGGGGGCAGGGGAAGAGGGAGGCTTTTCAGGGGATCAATAACTACACAAAGATGCCTGACACATGAAATCATAAAAATTAATTAATTAAAAAATACAAAATTCAATATACCTGTAAAAAAGAGTTTAAATATAAGCCAAGCTTACCCTGCATACGTCCGTTGATATAAAGATTCTGGATCCAGACTAGCAGCATCCACAATGATTGCTTCATCAAAATTTTTCAGAATTTTAACACTAGCTTTTTTCACACTGGACTATAAAAGAAGTTATAAAGTTAGTAGTTAAGAGTGTTCAGTTTGGAATATGACAGATTTGTTCAACATCTTCAGTGTTTAAAATATATGCCATTTTGATTCTACCCCATAATCGCTGAGATGCTTAACAGTTATGATCCTCAAACAACTGCAAGATGTCATTATCAATATATACACAGAAGGAAAGCTTAATATTAAAATGTCTAACATATGCATTTGCTGGCCAAATCTTTTTGCTTTTTAAATGAGCTAAGTGTACAAAGTGCTGATTTACCCAGGCATGCCATTTAGTTAATAACTGTAAAAGCCAGCCTTTTATATGATACATATTAATGTTTTTGATTCTTGGTAAGGTCATGTAACAAAAGCAAAACTGAAGAAAATTTTCTAAAACAACCAGCTAGATAAGGATAGCAAACTCCCCTCCAGCAGTCTACCTCCTACTTCTTACCCCTATATCTCACAGTGAAACAAAATGACTTAAACACAAGAATATTTACTGCAGTACTGCTTAAAAAAAACCAAGTCACAAGCAAGATTAATGCCCATGACTAAGGATAGGCTATATTTTTAATATAGATAATTAAATAGACACTAATAGAATACTCAACAGCGGGAGTGAAAAATAAGGGTCTCCTGATGTGTTGAAAAGTGAACATAATTAAGAAAAACACACCAGGACATGTTAGTATCAAAGCAAATTTAGCAATATTTATCTCAGAAATGAAAGGGTAGTTGAACACCTGCAACTTGTTGTATAGCCTTATCAACAGAGTAAAACCAAAAATTCAGTCATCTCAATTGACAGAGAGCATGTGACAAAAAGAAACTTTCATGATTAAAAAAAAAAAAATGAAAGGAATAGTAAGGAACTTTCTCAGTTTGATAAAGTACATTTATGAAAAACCCACACTTAAATAATAAACCCACACTAAATAATGAAAAGACAAAGCTTTCCCTAAGAGATATGGCACAAGACACTTTTACCATTTTTATTCAACACTTTATTAGAAGTTCTAGGTAGAGAAATAAGGGAAAAGGAAATAAATGGTATTCAAGAAAACACTTTCTATTTATAATGACGATCTTATATATAGAAAATCCTACAGAATCCACAAGAGCTAACAAATTTTGTAAAGATGAAGATAAAAGATCAACATACAAACAGCAGATGCATTTTTTTTATGCATTAACAATGAAGAACTGGAAAATAAAACAATTCTCTGTTTCTTGCAATTCCATATGAATTTCAACATCAGCTTTCCACTGCATCAGGATTGCAAGTAATCTACAGATTACTTTCTAAATTATTGCCATCTTAAAAAAAGTTTTCTAGTGCATGAACAGGGGATGTTCATATATACATTCCATTTGGCATACACATGAACATTATACATTTTAATATCATGCTTTCCATTTCTTTAGGGCATCTTTAATTTATTCTAGTGACATTTTGTAGTTTCTACTTTTACAGAGTTTACACTTCTTTGGGTCAATTTATTCCGAAGTAAAGAAAAACCAGCTAATACCTGAGAAGCTGAGCTATCAGAACCACCTGGGTGAGAGTCATCAGGAGGGCCATGAGAGCCATGAGCAGTCAGTGAAACATTCCCTCCCAGGAATTCATCTCCTCGAACAGAATGGATAAGATCATTTAAGTATTTGTAATAAAGATTACTGGACAGAAAGCCAGGTAAGAAGACCTGAAAGAGAGGACAAAGATTACTTTAAAAGTGAAATCAAGTACTTTAATCCTTGTTATAAATATTAAAGTTTTTGTGTATAACAATGGTTTTTATTTTTGAACTGATTACTTAGGTAAACACTATGCAGACTTTAGCTTTGATGTATATGGCTAATTTACCCTTTGAAAGGATGCTGTGGATTTGTTTACTGGTTATCTGTCTTGATATATAGACTTTCCAAGTGTAGAATTTGTTTTTTCAAATATTTATTAAGTAAATGACTACTGGAAAAGTAGATGATTTTATTTGCATTAAAAACCTATTAACAATGCTGATAAAGTTTCCATGTTTATGATTCCCCATTGTCAACTTTTGCTTTACAACACTTAGCATAACTATAAATATTTATGTCTGTTTAATACTTGCCATCTTTATAGCTAAAGCTCCAGAAAAGGGAAACAATGTGGAACAGTGTATACATGAAAGAGCAAAAAGGATAAGCCCCCCCAAAATTAAGTAATTTTTAAAAAGAACATAGGTTTTTGTTTGGGTTTTTTTTTTTTTTTGAGACTAGGTCTCACTATTTTTGCCTGTGGAACCGCAGGCTCACATTGCCTGGGGTACCATGGATTCAAGCGATCCCCAGCCTCAGCTTCCCAGGTACCTGGGATTACAGGCGTACACCACCACGCCCAGCTGTTTTTTGGCACTAGGTCTCGCTGTGTTGCCCCAAGCGGAACTCGAATCGCCATCCCTAGCCCCGGCCGCTTCACAGGCTGAAGCTTACAGACACAAGCCTCCGTGCCCGGCTCCAAAAGAACATAGTTTCTTTACCACTATAATACCAATACCTAGCACTGAAATATGCAAAAGTATTGGTAAATCATTTTCCTATTTATTTACTTCACAGTATCCTTAAAATTAGCTTAAGTTCTTTAGATACATATTTAGTAAGATATAACTTTCATTTTTCTCTGTATTATAGTTTTCTTTACTGTTGGGCTAGTTATGTGATAGAAATGTAGAACTTTTCCTTTATGACAGATTTTAATTATGAAAAAATGATTATCCTTCAGTGATAGCTGATACATTAGTAATTTAATCACTGCTTTTAAACCATTAGATTTTTGTACATAACTTTTCCACATTCCTGAAATTGTTTTTAACGTATTGATACTATGTAGCATTCTTCTTTTCTTTTTCTTCCTATACAAGCTTTCCTGTTGTATATAATATTTCTTAACCCTTTTCTATTGGATGTACATGACATATAACCTCATGGGCTGATGTTGGGCATTGTGTAATTCCTAGTAAAATCTGCTTCAGTTCATTAAAAAATGAAGTCATATGCAAATTCTAATACTGTATTATTAAAAGCTATTAGTGATACCCTGCAAATGAATGCCATACACAAAACTAGTGCTTCAATCCAGTTGGAAGATACTTGTGAAAAATATTTGGATCATTCCTAACGTAACTTTGGCCAGTACTGCTATTTAATTACTTAAAGAGAATTAATACTAGCAATTAATATTTTAAAATACTTAACACATGTTGGAGAATATGTTAATAAGCACTTCATACATCTGACCTCAATTTTATTCTCAAAATTACTTTGAGGTTAAGTATCAATATGATCCCCACTCTAAAGATAAGGAAAATGACATTAAAGAATTTCAGTAATAGCCTGAGATCACTCAGCCTAAAAACATTAAGGATAACACCAAGCCATACTCAAAGTCTCTGTTCTTAATCACTATGCTGCACTGGCTTCTTTTTTGCACGGTTCTATTACGTTTGGCTTTTTCCATGTTCTAATTCCTGTGTTCCAACAATAAAAATTTCTTGTAGATTTAATACTTTTGAAGTTCTTGGTTACCTTCTCCATGGTAGTCCAGGCCTGACGTAATGGAGTTGTGAAACAATTAGGCAGTGGTCCACCTTCCCTGCAGATATTGGATTCAATTTCTAAACGTACAACATCATCAAATCCAAGAGGATGCGTAGCTTGGAGGGAGAAGTACCTGTCACAGAAAGATAGTCAAAGCAAAACTAAATTTCACAGCAAGTATAAGCAACTCCTGGTACTTACATAAGAGAATTCTCTATTTGCTGATTGAGCTTGTAGATTTAAAATTACAGAGCTAGGTGAACAAAATCCTGCTGCAGCCATTCTTCCCACTGCACTAAGGATATCTGAGTCATATTGCCACTTTCCCAGTGCCTTCTGTTATCATCCTTTGATCTTGTTTACTATTTTTGAGGATCAAGTTACAACTGAGGCAAAGAAACCAATCAATCACACATATTTAACAAACACTCACTCTTTGTTCAGGACTTAATAGATAGAAATGAACTTTTAACAGGGCAAAATGTGGTAAACTATGGAACTATGGAGAGTTAAAAAAAGAACCCTCTCCATAGGACAGTAATGAAAAAATTCAATTATAACTATGATATGCATAATATACATGTAGAAATTTTTTTTTTTTGAGACTAGGTCTCACTATTTTTGCCCGTGGAACCGCAGGCTCTCGTTGCCTGGGGTACCACGGACTCAAGCAATCCCCAGCCTCAGCTTCCCAGGTAGCTGGGATTACAGGCACGCGCCACCATGCCCAGCTTTTTTTTTGGAACTAGGTCTCGCTACGGGCCCCAAGCGGAACTCGAACCGCAATTCCTAGGTCTGGCTGCTTCATAGGCTGAAGCTTACAGGCACGAACCACCGTGCCCGGCTACATGTAGAAATTCAAAGCAGTGAGAGTGAATGGATTTGATGCATTTAAATAGTACTAACAGAACTTGCCAATAATTGGGTATAAAAAGGAAAAGGAGTAATTACTGGTAATTCAAAGATTTCTGACTTCTTAGGACAACATGCAAATAGTATTTTGGTAAGCTGATTATGAAGTGGATACCAAAAGGTAGAAAAAAAATATGTAAATTCCCTCTCAAGCATTCTAGTAGCTCTTAACTCCCATCTATGATATAAATACAGAAAGACTGATGACTCACTGTGATAATGCATATACAAAACATAAAAACAAACATATAAGGACTGGTTTAATTAAATTTGGCACAATGAACTCTGCAAGATGACTGCGCCTGTGTGACACCATACAATAACATTCATTTAAAAACAGGATCTTTGGCCGGGCACGGTGACTTGTGCCTGTAAGCTTCAACCTATGAAGCGGCTGGGGCTAGGGATTGCAGTTTGAGTCATGGTCAGGGCAACACAGTGAGACCTAGTCCCAAAAAATAGCTGGGCGTGGTGGTGTGTGCCTGTAATCCCAGCTACCTGGGAAGCTGAAGCTGGGGATTGCTTGAGTCCGTGGTACCCCGGGCAATGTGAGTCTGAGGTTCCATGGGCAAAAAGAGTGAGACATAGTCTCCAAAAAAAAAAAAAATAAATAAAAATAAAAATAAATAAATAAATAAATAAAAATAGGATCTTTGTTCTGTGCTGCTACTGAATTCCAGCCAGGACCTAAGTAGTAACTATTCTGTTCCAGAAAAACAAAAACTGTTCTATCCTTTGGAATCAGTGTCTTCCTAACAAAAAGTGAGTTTTCCATCTTATAATGAGTAAGTTGGTAAATAGGCCTTTATGATGTCAATTCTGGGTCACCAAAATGCCTATTTCAATATCCATATAACAGTAGTTCTTATATTTTTCACAATTATACTAAAATAAATGGTGGTCGCACATTAACAATTGTATTCCAGTCCAAGTTCTAAGTTCTGCCCATTAACTTGCCCTGAGAGGCCGGGCACGGTGGCTCGTGCTTGTAAGCTTCAGCCTATGAAGCGGCCGGGGCTAGGGATTGCGGTTCGAGTCCCACCTGGGGTCCGTAGCGAGACCTAGTTCCAAAAAAAAAAAAAAAAAAAATAGCTGGGCGTGGTGGCGTGCGCCTGTCATCCCAGCTACCTGGGAAGCTGAGGCTGGGGATTGCTTGAGTCTGTGGTACCCCGGGCAACAAGAGCCTGCGGTTCCATGGGCAAAAATAGCGAGACCTAGTCTCAAAAAAAAAAAAACTTGCCCTGAGATTTTTGAGAAAGTCACTATCTCTCTGGATCTTAGTTGTCTTATCTCTGAAAAGGGAAAAATCAGACTAGACTCCTAATCTGGCCATTCATCAGAATCATTTGGAGCATCTTCTAAAAATAAAGATTCCTGGGTTTCACCTCAATTCTGCTGAATCAAAATCTCTTAGGGAGGAGAACTGTAAACTTATTTTAACAAGTTTCAAGGTGGTTCTTATGCAGACAGCTCAGCTGAGCCTGTACACTAATGTTCAGGATCTTCAACCCAGCTGCTTTTGCTTTCTTTCAATCCTAGCATCACATGGGTTTTTCCTCTACTGTCAATTACCCCTTAGCATTTGCTATAGATACAAATAACACAATAAGACATTATTTTCTTTACAGAAGATTAGTTTAAAAAAAGGAAATGCCAGATGTTAGAGAGCTGGCCATATCATTATTACTTAACTGACCACATTTTCAATCCTGTTCACTTGAAAGTCTTGTAACACCTTTTCTTTTTCCGTAAGGAGTAATGAAAGTATGTTTATGAGTTAATGTGTATTAACTGGCCTTAGCAGATATCTACCAGAAAATAATTTTGACACACCCAGATATATTAAAGAAATCCTTTACAAACTCAAGTTTCTTAAAAGTGCCGTGCTGCTCCAAGTGTCTATGACTTTGCTTGTGCTAGTGCCTCTGTCTACAATATTCGTTCGTTCAAAATTTAATTCATTCTTCAGGATACAATTCAGATCTCCTATGAAACCTTCCTTGAATTCCATGATTGTCATTCTGCTTGCCATATACAAACTTTCCCTTTGTACAAAAGAAATTTTTGTTTTAAGAATCCCAAAGTATTGCACACACCATACGAAAATCAATTTCTATGCTTCTCCTTGTAAATTCCTTGAGAGAAGAGACTATTAATCTTTGTTTCTGAAGTACCTATGAAACACTCAATAAATATTTGGTGAATGCTAAAGATAGCTACTGATAAAACTTACTTGTCATATAAAATCATGGCATCATTCTGTGCCTCTTGTCCATCATATTGGCCCTTTTTGGCAGCAAGCTGAGATTGGAAGTTATCTGCTGCCAACCAGAACTGTAAGATATTCACTGCATCCTCTTTTTCCATGTACTAGGAAGGAAAAAGACAAAAGAGGAAAATGAGACTATATAAACAAACTTTTTGTCATCTCTAACATGTAAGTCCCATAATTAAAATACAGGGAAAAAGGAAACAGATCTATTTGTTCAGTTAATGGCAGTCAGCAACTTAGTCATTTAAGACTGAAATATTTAAAAATATTCTTTTAAGGAAAACAAGCAAAAACAACCACACCAGAGCTGATACAAACTTTAGCAAACTGTAAAGATCACATTAAAGATGAATTAGTGATTCCTGGCTGGCAAATATACAAAGAGTAAACTAGCCAGACCAATTCTTTAATAGCTGATCATTTCCACCATTCCATGAAGTCTTATTAATATTCTGAACAAATGCTGACAAGCTTATGGTAAAAAGAGGAAATTAAAAAATCAACTGAACAACTGCATGTTTGTGAAGTAGAATGCAAGTGTGTATCTAAGTTACTGCTTTGTGAGGTTGAAATTCTTGTCTCTACTTAACAGTCACTTGCTTTGCAACTAAAGAATTTCACTTGCTGAAGCCTATACCAATACAACTATACTGAATTATTTGCCTCAAGATTAATATATTTGTACTTTTGCTTGTTTCAAATGCTTCCATGGGCAATCCTATCAAGTTGCTAAAGTCCAAGTAATGAGAGTAGGAGAAAACTTACTACTTTTTTCCCTCTCTTCTGAATCTCATCTGCAAATATTTGTGCACAAGTATCAAATTCTATGGTTTTAAAATAAAAACATGTCCTCTCTTATACACAAAAATTAAGAATTAATTTTTTTTCAAAATTTGTTACTTTATAATGAATTTTTGCTGTTTTTTTTTTTTTTAAATCTGACTAACCTCCCATTAAAGTACTTTTGCTGTTATACACAATCTAAAACGGTAGTAAAAATATTTAAACCCAATTGATCATTTTGAAATGATTTGTTTCTTCTGTTATTTTCCTATACGTAGGTCCCAGCATTTATAATTTAGAGGCTGGAATGCTCTTGAGTGTGAAAGGAAATGCAGACTTTACCTCAGAGAAATAAAAGAGGGCTGACTCACAGAAGAGAATGTCAGCTAGGTAAACAGTTCCACTGGTCAGCACTTCAATCTGGTATTTACAGAAATGGTGACTTCGCAGAAACTCACTAAAGTGCCTGCACATGGACAAAAAAAGCAAAAATTTGAAGGAATAACCAAGGGAAGAGCTTAACTGGGAAAAATACACTATTTCCATATGGTGTGTACAGTATCATAAAACTCTAGGTCAGAACTAGGACACCCTTTCCATAGTGTTGATCCTGATTCCTCTGTAAGTAATCTCTCCCACCTCTTAATGACTTTGCGGCTCTCTTCTGATATTTAACACATGCTACACCTCATATTACAGTAACCAAAGAACATGCCCTATTTTTTTCTTTTAGGTTACAACTTTCTCCAAAGCAGGTACTATAACTAACTGTGCCTTGCACAGAGCACTATTTTCATAAATGTTAAATGAAAGATAACATGAAATTTTTTTTAAGGGCATGCAGCAATTAATTTTTTTTTTTTTTGAGACTAGGTCTCGCTATTTTTGCCCACGGAACCACAGGCTCACGATGCCCAGGGTACCATGGACTCAAGCAGTCCCCAGCCTCAGCTTCCCAAGGAGCTGGGATTACAGGCACGCGCCACCATGCCCAGCTATTTTTTTAGCACTAGGTCTCGCTACGTGCCCCTGGCGGGACTTGAACCATGATCCCTGGCCCTGGGTGTGGCTTCCTAGGTTGCCACCTACAGACATGCACCACCATGCCCGGCCTGCAGCAATTAATTTAAAAAAACTAAATCAACATGATTTAGTAAAGTATACCCTCCATTCAGCTTAAAGCATTCACTAACGAATTACAAAATCCACTTAAAAGATATGCATTATTTAAGTAAATAAACTAATCTAATAGTCATACTATAGTCACAATCACCCTCAAATGACTTCAGAATTAAAAACAAATGATTTTAACTCAGGAGATAATAACATTAAAAATGACAACTTGCTTTTACTTTTAATAGAGTCCATATAACTTACATTTAAAAGAAAACACAATTAAGACAGTCTTCAAGCTTGCTATTATACAACCCTGTAAACATTCAAAATAATTAAATCCTTAAAGAAATTTTGTTTTTAGTGAAGCCTGTTCCTCACATTGAACCAAATTCCCAAGAAGCAAAATGTCAAAGTATGAAAATAACTTACTCTTGTTCCATTGCACTAAAGACTATAGACTGTGCCAAAACAAAACAGTTGGGATCCACCTGTCCATCTTCTCCACAAATCTTTGCTGGAAAAAAAAAAGGCAAACAGTTAAATAACTAAAATCCAAACTGTAAACATTTGTGAGTCAAAGTAGAAAATACTTGTAAAGGAATACATATTAGAAGACTTTAAATGGTACTGAATGAAAAGAGTAGGGAAGGTCTTTCTAAGCATATTTGTGAAAGCAAAAATCAAAAGATTTAACAACACAAAATCGATTTCATGTTAAAAACAACTCAAAAACAAAAACAAGGGCAAATGAGTGCAGGGATGGACGGGGGGGGTGGTGGTGGTGGTGGTGGTAATGCTGCATGTATGACAGTTTATGTGACAGATTATTAGCTTTTATATATCAAAAAACACCTACAAATTAGTAAGACTGTCCCAAAAGGACATGAAATGACAATTCAAAGAATAACAAATATAAAATAGCCAATATGAGAAGATATGTATGCTTACTAAAAATCAAATACATATCCATATAGACAAGAAAAAGGAGGCAATACACCTTTGTCTAGTAAACTGAAACAAAAACGGTTTTGACAATTATGTCAAACTGCTTAATATATATGATGGCTGCTTGAGTAGGGGCACAGGAAAACTGACAGTATAAATTGGCATATCTTTTTTTTTTTTTTTTTGAGACTAGGTCTCACCATTTTTGCCCATAGAACTGCAGGCTCTCGTTGCCCGGGGTACCACAGACTCAAGCAATCCCCAGCCTCAGCTTCACAGGTAGCTGGGATTACAAGCGCATGCCACCACGCCCAGCTATTTTTTTCGAACTAGGTCTCGCTACGGGCCCCAGGCAGGACTCGAACCGCGATCCCTAGTCCCGGCCGCTTCATAGGCTGAAGCTTACAGGTACGAGCCACTGTGCCTGACCTAAATTGGTATATCTTTTCTCTGTAGGGTAATGTGGCAGATTCTAGCATAAGCTTTAAATTCTAGGGCTGTAATCTTTAAAAAAAAAAACACAAAAAACAAACAAAATAAACCCATGGATTTGTGAAAAGATTTGTCTGTAAAAAAAACTTATCAAAGTGTTATTTGGTAGACATTTAAAATGTGCAAAATTAGGAATTACCTAAAAAAACTATTTCAAGCAATAAGGTGTTTAGCTAGCTACTAAAAGTGGCTAGAAAAAAACTGCAGTAGTGATTGCTGGTTTCACTTTATGATCATGACCTTACCGGGACCTTAATATAACTGATACTACAATTTCCCTGGTCCACTTACTGTTGTACTGTTCTTGGCAATACATGGAACATATTCTCTCTATTAAAATGTCTAACATTTTCTATTCTCTCGGCTGATGATTCTGCTTCCTACCTCATTAAAAAAACAGACGCAATCATAAATTCCCCATCTCTCATCAAATCTAACATATTCTACATTCTTATACTACAGATGAACTGTCTTCACTATTTTCAGAGCAATGTTCTTATTTGAACTCTGGATTCCCTTTTCTTTTGCCTCCTTAAGCAATTTTCCCTTTCCTTCATCAGCTTTCCTTTCACTACTTGCTATCTTATTCTCACCAGCTGTTCAGACTTTGTTTACCATACACATATACATTATTTGCATGTTACCATACATCTTAAATGCTTCTAACAAAAACAAAATATGCCTTGACTTAAGATCCCTTTGAAGTCATTTTTAGAGCAAAACGTCACTTTCATCTGTGAAGAGGTACACCTAAGGTGTTTCTGATGCAACACAGCAAAAGTTTCAAATTCTTTTTTTTTAACCATGTCCTACTGAGGAATATATTCATATTATTTCAGCACATACACACAGGAAACAATTTCTAGAAATGATGTTTGTTTTCCCCTACAACTATGAAGCACTGTGATTTCCCCATACTAATCTTTTTTTGGCAGGGGAGTGAGGACATATAGGAGTCCAGTCCCAACAATCAGTTTGGAAAATCCACCAATTAGTAGTAGTAGTAAAGAGGTAGTCTGGTTTCAAATCTTGATACTGCCATGTCTGAGTTGTGTTACCTTGGGCAAATTACTTAGTTTCTTTGTGTTCAGTTTCCTCATTTATGAAATAACAATTATTACATGTTGCAAGGTTTATTAGAAAAGATAAAATTTATTAATACATGGAAAATACTTAGAATTTTGTCTGCAACATAGTAAGTACGCAATGAATGTATGCTATTGTTCTTGGTTTCAGGTCAAAGTCTAAGAATTAGAGTTTAACATAAGAAAGTTTTTAGGGCCGGGCACGGTGGCTCGTGCTTGTAAGCTTCAGCCTATGAAGCGGCCGGGGCTAGGGATCACGGTTCGAGTACTGCCTGGGGCCCGTAGCGAGACCTAGTTCCAAAAAATACAGCTGGGCGTGGTGGCACGCGCCTGTCATCCCAGCTACCTGGGAAGCTGAGGCTGGGGATTGCTTGAGTCCGTGGTACCCCGGGCAACGAGAGCCTGCGGTTCTACAGGCAAAAATAGCAAGACCTAGTCTCAAAAAAAAAAAAAAAAGTCTTTAAGTGAGTTACAATCTGATATAATATAGAATGCTGAAATTAGACTAGGAAGGGATATGCTAAATTTCATTTTCATAAAAAACAGAACACCAAACTCCTCAATATGGCACTTTTTAAAACTATAAAATCCAATCAATATGGCTTTTTTTTTTTTTTTGAGACTAGGTCTTACTATTATTGCCTGTGGAACCACAGGCTCACGCTGCCCGGGGTATCACAGACTCAAGCGATCCCCAGCCTCAGCTTCCCAGGTTGCTGGGATTACAGGTGCGTGCAACCATGCCCAGCTATTTTTTTTGGGGGACTAGGTCTTGCTATGTTGCCCCGGGCGGGACTCGAAATGCGATCCCGAGATCCACTCACAACTCCATAAGCTGTTGCTTACAGGCACGCGCCACCGTGCCCGGCTTTAATATGGCATTTTTAAACATTACAACTTTAAGCACTGCCTACCTATGATGTCATTTCTCATTGCTTCTGTAATTGGTATTGGTTTAGCAGCATCTGGAGATATATATTTGGTAAAAGTATTCACTGCATCTTGTTCTATACCTGCAAGGAAAGAAGGAAGCAACTTTAAAAATCAAAAAGTAACTTGCATAAGTAACAAATTATATTCTCAAAGAACAGAGTTTTGTTTGCTGTGCACCCAATACTCATCAAATATGTATGTTTACATTTATGTATACATAAAACATACCATGTATAAAAACATATGCTACATATTTAAGTAAATGTGTTACTTTACTCGTTCATTTATTTATTACAAAGCAAGTCTGAGGTTATAATGTTTTTTTCATTGTTTGGTTTCTGGAACAGAGAAGTTTTATTTCTCAACACTTTCATGATAGATGCAATCATAAAATCATTTCCATCATCTCTCACCAAATCAACCAAGTCACCTATTCTCTCCTCACATATTTTCTACTCACATATTCTGCATTCTCATCCTACAGATGAATTGTCTTCACTCTTTTCAGAGCAACCCTCTTAGTTTGAGCTCTGGATCCCCTTTCTGTACTAAGTGAACATGCTCTTTAACAGCAATTATTTATGAACATTCTCTTTCCATATCTCTTTTCCATATTTATGAATATATTTATTTCATTTTCAACAAACTTTCACAAGTAAAACAATAAATATTAAAATTTTTATTCTCAGAACTTTTTATTGAGGATGCTAGTGAGTTTCTGTTTTTACTAGCTAGTAGTAATAAGCTACTAGAATCTAAAAATGAGAAAAATACTGATTCAGTAAAAACACTATTAAAATACTAGGAGTTAACATAAACAATATTTTTGCAGAAAAATAACTACTTTCCATACCGAAAACACTTCCAATTTCATCACACATTTTAGAAAGAGGTGTACACAGGGTTTAGATTTC
The DNA here is from genome assembly GCA_004024945.1 of Uropsilus gracilis. Taxonomy (NCBI): domain Eukaryota; kingdom Metazoa; phylum Chordata; class Mammalia; order Eulipotyphla; family Talpidae; genus Uropsilus; species Uropsilus gracilis. The sequence continues at coordinate 23,404 of PVHY01007283.1, forward strand.
ATAAATTTATCTACTGCTTCATAGACATTCATGAGTGAAACTGCATTTAGTTTTACTGGGGATATTTGGAAATAAAGAACATAATGACTACAAGTATAATTTGATCCAATACCAGATTTTCTCAGACTGTCTTGTACCATCACTACAAATGTCAACATTGTTAAAAGACATCTCAGAAGTTCTATGAAAATAGCTTTGTCTACATGGAGGTCCTTGGGAAAAAAAACCCAGGAGCCCCCTAACTCCCACAGAAATGCAAATCAAATTTCGAGAACCTCTGGATCATCAGACTAGATTATTATCCCTGTTTACATAAAAAAATGATTTGGGCCAAGAAAGTACCAGGTAGAAGGGGAAAGACAAGGGAGAAATGCATAGTTTTTGTACACAACTGAAGTTGTTAATCAGCTTAAAATAGTGGTATAACTTTTGTGTAAGCCTCATGGTAGTCGCAAAACTAATACTTGCAGAAGGAACTTAAAGCACATCACGAGAGAAAATATAACAGAACACACAAAAAGAAAGCAAGATAGGAAAAGACAGAAAACAAATACTCAGAAGATGGTAAAGGCGTGTATGGATAATTACTCTAAATATGAACGGAAAAACTCTCCAAAGACAGAGTAAATAGATTTAAAAAAATAGTAAAACCCCATTATAAGTTAATTATGATACTTGATATTTAAGGCTACACAGACTGAAAGTACAGGGATGGAAAAAGACACTACATGCAAATGTTCTCTCTCCCCAACAGAGAATAGGGAGGGAAGGCTAAATAGACTATGCCAAAAACTGTCACAAAAGATAAAAAAGGTCATCCTATAATCCAATCCTATAATGACAAAAGGGCAAATTTACAGGGTGATATTCAAATCGTCAGTATAACATCAGAGCACCTAAACATAGATGCAAACATTGACAAGTGAAGGAAAAAATTGAAGTTCAATAATAGCACAAAATTTTAATAACCACTTTCAAAAAGGATAAAGTATTCCTACAAAAGGAAACAGAACTTCAACAATAGCAGAGACCAAATGGCAGAGAGCATACTACCAAACAGCAGCAGAATATACATTCTCTTTAATACATTTCTTCCTGGACAGATAACATGTTGGGTCATAAAACAAATGTTAACAAATTTAATAAGACAGACAGAAATCATACCATGCATCTTCCAACCATAAAGGAGTGAAGCCAAAAATCAAGAACAAAATGATAACCAAAAAATTAATACTTTTGAATGTTAATTCAAATGGGATAATGAAAAAATCAATAGGGAAATTTAAATCTTGAGACCAATGAAAACAAAAACACAACAAAGTAATAATTATGTGAGGGGCTTTCTGTGGTAGAGTCTGGGCGAAGAGGTAGAAGACTCCATGTCAAGTTGTAAGATCCAAGTTGCCAAGAAGAAGCTACTATAACAGGTCAACAAGATGAATGAGATAAGCATTCAAAACAGAAACAGAAGGGTAGAAGAAACTTGAGGAGCTGAAAGTAAAGACTAAGAGGACCCTGGTCATCGGTGGAATAAAGAAATCTGACAAACAACTGTACCTTGTTCCATTCCTGTTTAAACATCTGTATTCTCTACCCAAACATCTGCTGCCACCAATAGCTGGAATGAAATATCTTGCAGCCTTGGTGCATTTAAGAATAACTCTTGCCAAAAACCAAAAAAGGAAGGAAAAAGAGGGTATCAAAAGTAGTACTATAAGAGCAACAGTTATTGCTTTTTGTAAACACATTAAACACAAAGATCTTAAACTAATTTTACACCAAAAGAAACTGGAAAAATAAACTTAGCCCAAAGTTAGAATAAGGAAGGAAATAATAGATGAGAACAGAAATGAAAAATAGAAAAATCAACAAAAGATGCGATTTTCTGAAAAGATAATTAACAAACCAGTTAAAATTAGAAGTGTTTGTTACCAAAATAAAAGGATCACAAGACATTATAAACAACTACATACCAGTAAATTAGATATATGCCAGCAACTTAAAGAAACAAAAAGTAACTTGAAATGAATACAATTAAATCACTAAAAATTAAGAACACCCCTACAGTTTGTAATGAAACTGAATCAGTAAAGAAAAACCTACTGATACAGGGTTGTGAGTGACCAGTTAAAAAGTGTATTGGCGACAAAATACCCTGGTGGGTGGGGTCTGAGAGAAAGACATGCGAGAAGCGCCAAAAGACATATAAAAGGAAAGAGCAAGGACAGAAAAAAAAAGGAAAGGGAGGGAGGAGATGAGAATGACAGACTGCGAGAACAGGCCCACGTGGCCTGGCCAGGGTAAGCCCCCTGGAAGAAAGAATTGGCAGTAGCAAGGAGCCATGGTGGCCAACAGAAATGTAACTGGCACGGAGAGTGTGGCATTGCAGCAAGGTGGCATAGTGAGTTGGTACCTGGAGATAGCCAGGGATTTGGAAAGCTGATTTGTCCATCAGCAATTGTGGAAAAAGTCTGAAAAGCATGGGAAAAATGGAGTAGCACAGAACACTGGCGAGAGAAGAAACGAAGAGAAGACGCTGGTGAAAGACTGGACTTTGCAGTACCCGCCTCAGTTTTGGAAGGGCAAAGAGCACCTTCTTGGACATGTGTCTTCAGGGCTTTTGGGATTGAAAATGGTGACGGGGTAAGATAACTGGCCACTTGTGGCATTAAGGCCTTTTCATTTTCCTGGTTAGTTTCCCTTGTTAACAAAATCTTGTTGTTGAATTGCATTTGAGTGGCAATGCTAAGTGCGGGTGAAGAAAATTGGGTGGCAGAAGCAGCATTTTAAGAGTTTTTTTTTTTTTTTCCCTAAGGCTTGTTGGTTGTCAGCTTATGCCCCTTTCGACCTGATATCACTACAAAAAAGAAAATGGCAGGGGCAGATGGCTTGACTGGTGAATTCTACCAAATATCTAAAGAAGAATTCACATCAAGCCTTCCCTAACTTTTCCCCAAAATGAAGAGTAACCAATACTTCCAAACTTATTTTATAAAGTTAGCATTTCTCTAATATCAAAGACAGATAGTGACACTGTTAGGAAAATAACAGAACATCACTGATAAGAATAAATGCAAATATCCTCATCAAAACCCTAGCAAACTGAATTCAACAGCACAATGAAAGAATTGCACATCATGACCATGTTGAAGTACATCCCTGGGATGCAAAGATGGCTCGACATACAAAAGTCAACTAATATTATATACTATATCAACAAAACAAATAGAAATTGTATGATCATCTCAACACATGCAGGAAAAGCACTTGACAAGTCCAACACCCTTTCATGAGTAAAAACTCTCAACACACTTGAAATAGAAGGAAATTACAATATAGTAAAATCCGTATGTAATATACACCCAGCTAATATAGTCAAGGGAAAAAATGAATTGTTTTTCCTCTAAGGTTAGGAAAACAACAAAGATGACCACTTTTGATTGACACTATTATTCAACATTAGAAGTCATACCCACCCCCCCAAAAAGTCACAGCCAAGGAATTTAAGGGGAAAAAGGTATCCAAATTTGAAAAGAACTAAAATTTTTTTTCATAGGTGACATAATCTTGCACATAGAAAACCCTACAGAAGACACACACACACACACACACACACACACACACACACAATTTGTAAGGATAAATGAATTCAGTGAAGTTACAAGATGCAAATATAGTCACTTAATTTTTATACACTACTAACAAACTATCCTATCTAAAAAATTTTTAAGAAAATCCCATTTATAGTAACACTGAAAAGAATAAAATATGTTGGAATAATTTAACCAAGGAGGTGAAAGACTTGTACACTAAAAACACAACACAGCTAAAAGAAATTAGAGGACTCAAATAAGTGAAAGACATTCAGTATTCATAAATTGTAGATTTTATACTGCTAAAATGTCAATACCATCCAAAGCGATGTACAGATTCAATGTAATTGTACCAAAATGTCACTGGCATTTTTAAAAACAGAAACAAAAATAAAAACAAAATTCATTTGGAACCACAAAGAACCTGAATAGCTAAAACAACCTTGAGGAAAAAGAAGAAAAAAACAATGTTGGAGACATCTTACTTTAGGATTTCAAACTACATCAAAAAGTACTGTTTCTGACAAGACCGGTTGAGCCATGCTGCCGGGCACTGAGCCTCCACCCCTGCCGGACCAGTAGGCTGGCGGGGGGTAGTGGGTGGTAGGGGTCATTCCCTCTGGTCTTCTCTGAATCCAGTCAACCCTCACCAGAGGCAACTAAATCAGTGATTCAACAGCAGTTGCACATGAATACAGAGGTGAAAAATGAAGTATTCCAGAACAACAAACATGTCAGGTTCACGGAACACAGGACTGTAAGACTGATCATAGAGACTAACTATCTCAGAAATACAACCACTGTGATCTACAATGGTGGGAATGGAATTTTCCGTTCAGAGATGCCTTCAGCATGATCAAAGGACCCTCCCACTTTAGGGGGTGAGGAAAACCACAGAGATGGGCAGCGGCCCCACGACAAACCAGACCAACCATCTGCCAGGGCCTATCTCGATCAAAAAAATTGGTGCACAAACTTTGGCCAGGAGAAACACTTCCAGCACCAGCAACCAGAACTACAAAACAAAGAAGGTGCCAAAATATGACAGAAGATGGGCCAGAACAGCTAATCAGAAAGGAGGAGGCACTGAAAGAACACAATCGTGTGTGAACTGGTGGCCAGCAGCAAAAAAGACACTTGGAAAACTAAGCACAGGCCACTGTATCCCAGGAAACCATGTCCACACCTGACAAAAGAACAGTGCAATTGCTACAGGAAAAAAAAAGGAAGAACCAAAGGGACTAAAATTTAAACAGTAAATGGCAGTGAAAGAAGAGATGGAGAGACCAGGGGGGTGGGGGTGGGGGAGAGGGGAGGAATACCCAAAAGGCAAATGTAAACAAAACTTATTCAATAAAAATATATATTATTTAAAAAAATTTTTTAAAAGTACTATTTCTAAAACAACATGGTACTATGAAACTGGTATAGACAATTAGATAGACCAATGGAACACAAAATGCAGTTTTTAAAAACACTAGACAAATGGATCCACAATTCTGGGAGATCCTAGACATCCCAAACACAACAATGTAAAGGCAATGTTACCACAATAAAACAAAAAGACAAGGGAAAAAGTTTCAAGAAGTCAGACTTTTTTTTTTTTGAGAGTTCAACTCTACTATTATGGAAGAGTAAACACTCTTGAAACAAAAGGAAAGACAAATTAAATTACAAGAAACAAATGAAAACTTTAGAAGTGAAACACATCATAATCAAAACTTAAAATTCCCTAGAAAGACTTAAAACAATGAAAATGGCAGTGGAAACAATCAGTGAATTTGGATATAGATTACAGAAAATTTCCAAGAAGCAAACCAGGAGAAAACTACCAGAAAAAAGTAACTAGAGCCTCAGGGACCTTCAAGACAATAAGAAAAGTGAACATTTGGAGCACTAAAGCTCAGGAAGGAAAGGTGACAAAAGGCTCTGTGAATCTCAAATAGGAAAAATGCAAAGAAATCCATGTCATTAACTAAGCTGCTATAATTAAACTGATAGACATTAAGGATAAGGGAAAGACCTTGAAAACCGGCTAGATAAAAAAACATATTAAGTAGTTAAATATAGTAATTTCTCACCAGAAACCAAGGAGGTCAGAGGCAGTGAAAGGTAAGAGAAAAGAATGATGAACTTCAAGTTGTCTAACAAGGAAAAGTTACTTTAGAATTTAAAAACAGAGATTCTTAGATGAAGAATATGAGAATTCTTTTATAAGAGATCTGTTCTTAAATGCTGAAGGAATTTTCTTGACAGTGAAATATTAAAGATAACTAAATTTCAATAATGAAGAAACAACAAGTATCTTGTTTAACTATAAGACAATTTTTCTTCACTTAAGATCTTTAAAATATGTACCACAATTAAAAACAAATATTACAACCTTGTCTGATAGGTTTTTCAATGTATGTTTTCAATGTATAAAAACTACACCAAGTAAGTGGGAAGAAAAAGGGACCTATACGGTGATAAGGTTTTCTTTTTCCTTGAACTGACTGAATATTAATTTTAAGTAGACTGCAGAGTGTATATATATTGTGACCCCTACAGAAAACACCAAAAAATTTATACAAAGCAAAATAATCAATAACTTAATTGATAAATTCTTAAACTACCCAACAACTTAAAAGAAAGCAGAAAACAAAATAAAACAAAATTCATGGAATAAGAAACAGAAAAAAAAAGGTTGCACTAAAACCAAATATATTATCAATTTCTTTAAATTTAAATTATAGCCAGACATGGTGGCTCGTGCCTGTAAGCTTCAGTCTATGAAGCAGCTGGGGCTAGGGATCATGGTTCGGGTCCCGCTCAGGGCAACACAGCGAGACCTATTTTTAGTCCCAAAAAATAGCTGGGCACGGTGGCGCATGCCTGTAATCCCAGCTACCTGGGAAGTTGAAGCTGGGGATTGCTTGAGTCCATGGTACCCCAGGCAACGTGAGCCTGTGGCTCCATGGGCAAAAAATAGCGACACCTAGTCTCAAAAAAAAAAAAAAAAAAATTCAAATTATATTAACTAATATCATCAACATGTAATAATAAAATCACATTGAGTAAATAAGCAAAAGTCATGAGGATATTTCAAAACAAGCTAAGCACCAAACTGAAGCACATGACTTTGGGCAGGAGGGGAAAAGGGAAGATTGGTGTGGAGGGGGGGAGGGGTAAATCCCTGGGATTACAGTGATGCAAAATTGATATATAAATAAAATTTTTTGAAAATCACATTGAGTAATTAACATTCAATGCAGATTTGACTAAAAATTATGTTGAAATAAACTTATAAACATATTATCAGAATGGATAAAAACAAATGACCTACATATGCCTACAAGAAACCCTGAAAGCAATGATAAAGGTAGGTCAAAAATAAAGGGATCAATAAAGATATGCCATGCAAACATTAATCAAATGAAAGCTGAAGTGGCTAAATAAATCTGATAACAGGTATTTCTAGTCTCAAATTATCTGCCACAGATAAAGAAGAGTATTCTATGATGAGTCAATTTACCAAAAATATGCAATGAATATCCCAAATACTTCATGCAAAGTCAAATGAAACTGTCTCAGAGGCTACATACATATTAATCCATTCATATGGCACCCTCACAAGGCAAAATCAGATACAAAACAGCTAAATTTGCCAAGCAGTGGAGGGATTAACTAGAGTAACTAAAGATTTAACACAGGTTTAACCACAAAGGTAATAGAACTCTTCTTTTATTCTGACTGCAATAACAGTTAACAGAAATCTACATGTAATGAAGTTCACTTAAGTATACATCAAAAAAAAGTTAAACTTACTACATATAAAATCGGAAATAATCAAAAAGGAAAAAATTAGTACTTTTAATGACTCCACTATTTTTTATTAAAACAAATTAACACCAAAACAAACAGCTTCCAAAAACAACGGAATATATTTCCTATTGAAAAGACTTTGTGAAATTCTATTCCAGAAATGTTATGACTGATGTTCAAAGAAAATCTTTCCAATATTGAATTCTCAAAAAAATGCCTTTTTAAAAGTATGTCAGAATTTGCATAAGAATAAGAGGATCAGATAAGCCAGTTTTCTTATCTGAAATCTTTTCAGACTAGTATTAGATTCAGAATTTAGTGTTCTGTTTTTAACAGAGGTGAAACACAATGTATGTAACTACCGTACTGATACCCCACCCCAGCAACATATAGGATCAAACACAGTCATATTTCTGCAGTTAAGGTCAAAACGTTTAGACCAAGTTTTGTTCATTTTTAAAACAACTTGCAATAATCAAAAGCTCTTTAGATTTCAGTATTGCAGATAAGTAACTGTGGACTTGTAAGAGGCAGAGTCAATCAAGATGAATAAGTAAAATGTAAAAGTGAGTACTGTCACTTGAGAAAATACCACCAAATCCAAGAATCTTAAAGCTTGCATTTTTAAGGGCAGGTGTCCAGGGCCAAAACAGGGAAACCATGCTTAAAGGTCAACAGTTTTAGAGTCCACAAAACCTAAAATAAAAGTCTAGTTTTACACATGTCTCATTTACAGTCCTCTGCTCTACCAGCTGAGCTATCAAAGGGTGGAAAAAGTCTAGTTTTAAGTATTATGAGAGCAATAATGAAGGTGGCCCCAGATGCGTGGCAAAAACAAATGCAAATACAAGCTAATTTAAACAGATTTTGTAAAAAATTCTACAGACCATAAAATAAAAATATCTGTCCAAAAACCACTAAAATCTCAAGCTACTGAATGTGTATGTAAAGAACAAATGCTGACTCAAATTCACAAACACTGGGATTATCAAATAATGAAAATATTTAATGAATTTAAAGAAATAAAAAATGGGCCTGAAAGTAGTGAAGGAATTGAAACCAGAAATGACAGGCAAATCTGAAAAAAAATAATAAAATAAAATAAAAAATTCAATTACCTTTAGATTTAAAAAAATCAATTATATAGGAAATTAGACCCACCTTTAGAGACACATTCTATTAACAAACAGAAGATTAGAAGAAATAACCACTGATTTCTTTAAATCTTCACATTACCAAGGAAAAGGTAATATATGATACCAACTACCTGGCATTCTGGAAAAGGCAAAACTATGGAGATAGTAAAAAAGTAAGTGATTGTCAGAAACTATGGGGTAAGAGATGAAAGCATAGGCCGGGCATGGTGGCGCATGCCTGTAAGTGGCAGTCTAGGAAGCTGCGACTGGAACCAGGGATTGTGGTTTGAGTCCTGCTCGGGGCAAAGTAGCGAGACCTAGTCCCAAAAAATAGCTGGGTGTGGTGATGTGCGCCTGTAATCCCAGCTACCTGGGAAGCTGAGGCTGGGAATCGCTTGAGTCCGTGGTACCCCGGGCAACATGAGTCTGTGGTTCCATGGGCAAAAATAGCGAGACCTAGTCTCAAAAAAAAATCAAAAAACAAACAAACAAACAAAAAACCCCAACAAAACAAAATAATTCTTCTTTTGTTAATTTTGCTAACATCTCAGAGGATTACTCCAGGTGTCCTCCATTTTCATGAACCAATCCTATTCACTGGAGGGCACTGTGAATCCTCCCAAATTTGCAAGCAAATGTGAAAGGAAACTGTTCCAGTTCTGTCATTTCCCATGTCAAGTTCTACTTTATGAACTGATTTAACCAACAAGATAAAAGAGACAAGAAAATCACATACTTACTTTTCATTAGTTTTCCGGATAATTCTTTTAGTGGAGTAGAGGGACTATTTCTACTGGTTACTGTAAGTCTGGAGGAGGATTCTTGGGTTTCCATGGAAACCTGATAAGTTCCCATTCTAGTCATTTCAAGATGGAGAGGATGGGCACTGTCACATTCCTGGGAAAGCAGCAAGTGATTGCTAGTTCTGTTATTCAGGTCCAAGCCTTCTGACTGAGTCATAACAAATTGGGTGGAGCTAGAATCCTCTAACCTCTTGTCAAGAGACTCGGTCACAAAAGATGCTGTAGTTTCAAGCTTTTTAGATGGAGAGACAGGCTCAGCCAAAGAGCTTTGCTTCACTGTGTTCAGACTGTGTGCTCTTATTCGAGACCAAGTTGTAGAGTGAAAGCTTTCAGCCTCTAACCAAAATTTAACCAAATGCTCCATTCTCCGAAGTTCCATGAATTGAATAAAATAAGGGAGGACAATAGTGTCATGTAAGACTTGTTCAAGAGTCTTTGAAAGACTAGACTTGGTCTCCTGAGTCTGGTAGTCCAGACAAGATCTACCTAAAAAAAGCAAAAAAATTAACAATTCAGTAACAAATACTTTAAGATCAGTTAGTCACTTTTAGCATCAATGGTAGCAAAAGGTCTTGAATAACGTTTACTTTCTAACAATTTAAATGAACATGGAACTAGAAATACTGTGGTTTTTGTTGGTAGGCAAGCAAAAGACACAACTGTTCAATACTTAAGTATTTAAAAAGTTCTTTGTTACTCAATTCTTAATTGCTTTTTATAGAATTCAGACTATATCATATTAAAAAAAAAATCCTACAAGTCCCATAGTGTTAAGTATCAAAATAAAGGTTTATTAAAAAATCAGTCTAATTAAGAAATCTCACCAAAGCAAATTAATAAAAGAAAATATTTTTACCTGTTAAATTAGAAGATTATTTTAAATATGAATAAACACTAACAAGGAAACAGTTAAATAGGCTATTCTGTCAAGCACTGGTAAGAATGTAAATGGGCAAAGCCTTTTTGGAGGAATATCCAAAAAACTACAACAAAGCCTTAGCAATCTGTATGATTTTTAATCTAATAACTAACCCCCCTTTTAGGAATTTGTCCTGAAAACTTGTAGATGTGTGAGTACACAAGTTTCTAGTTCTCTAGGATATATGCCTGAGAATGCAATTGTTGGTTCATATGGTAATTGCATGTTTAGCTTTATAAGAAACTATAAAACTGTTTCCTAAAGTGACTACCATTTTATGTCCCCACCCACAATACTTTTGTGATCAATATAAACATTTGCAAACGACCCACAAGATTTGACATCTTGGTTTGGAATATACAAAAATGTCAAGCAGAGACGGATACCAAAAGAGATTAATTTTATAAGCGCAGAAATATGGTTAATAACTGTTCAGAAAAGAAGGATGTCTTATCTTTTTTTGGGGGGGAGAAGGGGGAGAGAGGAGTTATTTTTACATAACAGAGATCCTACTATACATACAGCTATGTCACCTGCTTTTCTTCACTGTAACATTTCTTAGGTATTTTTCCAGGTTCTCTTCAGACTTTAAAATGGCTACATAGTATAAGTATTCTCCAGAGTCTCCAGATTATGAGTATGGGTATACTACAACTTGACTACTTATCTACTAATGATATTCATATGCTATTCCTAATTTTTTGCTATCACAAAATATTGCAATGCACATTTTTGTGCATACATGAGTATATCTGAGGGTTATATTTTGATGAATACTTCCAAACTCCAGCCAAAATTTATTTACCAATTTGTGCCTCAATTAAATGTTAATAGTTACATCTCTGTGATTTAAATTCAAATGACCAAACTTTATTTCACCCTGCATTTTCTTGAGTTTTAGTGAAGCAAGTCATCTTTTTAATAGTTAGCAGCCAAATGTATTTCTTCTTCAGGAAATAGTTCCTTTTTCTATTTCACATTTTATATATGTAGAACACAATATGGAGTCATCAATTACACTTACAGCTATTATTCTAGTTTAAGTACATTTTCAAAACTCCTATCAATTACAAGTTCAATATCCTCTAGCATGCTACTCTCAAACCCTTCAAGTTATAAAAAAGTGATAGTTACTTACCCAGGTCACCAAAATGAGCAGCCTCCATGTGGCTTGGCTGCTTCTTAAGTGTTGCTGTCCTGCTACTTGAAAAGGAGTCCATGTTGGCAGAAATGGCATTGATTGCAACATGACTTGGTCCTGCAGCCTCCAGCAAGGCATGGTTTTTAGTGCTTTTTTGTGGGGAATGTATGGACATCGAAGCTATAATTTAAAAAAAAAAAACTGTTAAAATATTAAATACAATTTGATAATCTAAAAATTATTTCAAAAGAGGGCTTTATGATAACTTTAAAATTACATTTTATAATATAACTCTTAAGTACTCATACAACAAAAATTATGTAGGTAGTGCCCTATTATTACTTGTAACTCAAAATATTATACTAAAAAAAGTTAGTTAAAAGAGATCTTCAAGAATTTTTACAGAAGATAGAAAAGTGTCAAACACTCTGAAATACGAACCTTTTCAATTCCTTCATCCTTGCTTGCCTAAGGGGCAACACTAAAACTGCAGGATAAAACCTTGAGGGTGGAAATGATCAGAAAAATGCTCTTCAGAATACTTATCTTACTTTTTTAACTGAGTAACAGAATTTCTCCATTTCACAAAAAGAATTTGTGATTAAAGTTAAATGCTTAATGACAAAATAGTAGTCTGGAGCAATATTGATACCACACCTTTGACTTGAGAACAAGAGGTTACTTACTAACCCAATATTACAATACTATCAGAGGAACTCTATGAATCTGTCACTACATTAGAATTCTATTGTATACCCTATTTATTTTATACAAATATCAATGATTTTTCTTCAAAGGTTTTTAAGACATTTGGTTTAAGTGCACTGCTATAGCAAAGACAGAAATGGTACAGGCACTTAGCATTTCACACCACAAATACTCTAATAATTAAACTTGCCATCTACCAGCACCACTGATTTTACTGAGCTGTCAGCAGTAAGTGCTCTCAATGTTAAAGAGTCTGTAGACACAGACTCTAAGACTTGTTAATATTTCTTAAGATATACTGTATTATAATTAATTTACTCTATTATTTTGGAATGGTTTATAAGATAAAGCAGTTAAGAACATGAACATCCACATCTGTTTTCTAGGCAGATACTGATGATATGTATCATCAGTCATTCAACACGAGTTAGGAGAATTACGGAGTTGTCTTCAAACAATATTTTAACTTGAGAATGAATTATTGTTCTTTTTAAATTTTTTAAAAATTTTCCTCCCTTCTCGTTTTTATTTTTTCATGATAAATTAAAGGTAGAAAATAATTTCAGCAAGTTTGTAACAGTAGACATTTTTTTTTTTTTGAGACTAGGTCTCGCTACTTTTGCTCGTGGAACCACAGACTCAAGCAATCCCCAGCCTCAGCTTCTCAAGTAGCTGGAATTACAGGTGCGAGCCACGATATTCAGATATATTTTTTTGGAACAAGGTTTCACTACGTGCCCCAGGCGGGACTCGAACCACGGTCCCTAGCCCCAGCAGCTTCATAGGCTGAAGCTTACAGGCACAAGTCACGATGATGGCTTACATTCTTTATATATACACATTACAAATAACATTCTATAAGAATGTTCTAATGGCTTCCTAGCTACATGTTTACCATGTATAAAATCTACTGATTCACTGGACCTTCCCCCCCCCCCCCCCTTTTTAACTTCTCTAGCAGGAACTAAGCTCCTTCTTGATAATCTATTTTCTTTTGGTCTCCATAGTATTCCACTCTTCTTAATTTACTCCTATCTCTTCCTCCTCCTATTCTTTCCAGCATACATTTATTAAATGCCTGCTGTGTTAGATGCATCCTCCTTTTCTGTTATTTTATTCTTTCTGCTCAAAAGCACATTTATTCTCAAACCTTCAGCTATTACTACAGCAAACTTTTTCAAACTATTTTTCAGCTATATACTTCCCTTTTTTTTTTTTTTTTTTTTTTTTTTTTTTTTTTTTTTTTTTTTTTGAGACTAGGTCTAGTTATTTTTGCCCGTGGAAACACTGCAGGCTCTCGTTGCCCGGGGTACCACAGACTTAAGCAATCCCCAGCCCCAGCTTCCCAGGTAGCTGGGATTACAGGCGTGTGCCACCACACCCAGCTATTTTTTGGAACTAGGTTTCACTACGGACCCCAGGTGGGACTCGAACCGTGATCCCTAGCCCGGCCGCTTCATAGGCTAAAGCTTACAGGCACGAGCCACCGTGCCTGGCTTGTATACTTCCTTTTGTTGCTCCCAAATAAACTTGATTGGGAGCCTGTAAAAAAAGCTAAACAGATATCCAAAACTCTAAATAATAATCTAAAATAAATAAAGCAGACTTAATAGTCTGGTATTATTAAGTCTCACACATGTATGACCTCTATGTCACTCTCCACAAAAGCTCTTAGGGTATACTTTGGTGGAACTGACACCTAGAAGGAAAATTCCTAACCTGTATATCAGACCTATCCTTTGACTCTGTATTTTTAATCACTTACTGTTACTCATTCATTGTTACTTTAACTTCATCTCAAGTCCAATTTGTTGAAGTATCAAACATCACATTTTCTTCCAATTAATTTTACTCTCAATTTCTCTGAATTCCCTGCAATATTTCACTTCATTTAATTTGACTAACCTTAATTTCATAATTAAGCATACTGAGGGTCTACTCTGTTAAACCTAGATAGTAATAGCTATTTATGTATAAGTTCTTACAATGTATCAGGTACCGGACTGTTTCTGATGTACACTTTTATTGGGGTATGTTCTTTTATTATTTCTCACAATAATGATTTTCCTCATTTGCCCCAAGTCAATGAGTTTTTTAAAGAGTCATTTCAACAGGCAAGACTTTAGCTTTTTTGCTAGACTCTAAAAAAGTCAATCACTGACGTCTGGTTAAAAACTCAGATTCTAGAATTATTGTATGGGCAACAAATAACTGAATGTCTCAAAAGTACTTCCCACCCATTATACCACAATTGAAAATTTCTCAGCTTGGTTTTCTACCAGTCAACACTATTAGGCACATCAGAAAGGTATCGTCCTTAAACCTCACTCTCCCTTAGGTATCACATTTAATCAATGACAAATATCTGTTCATTTTACCTCCTAAAATGATCTGTCCAGATCTTTCTTTACATCACCACCAATTTGGAACAAGCCATCCTGAACTATATGATTAGTATTCATCTCCCCTGTTGGTCTGTAAATTCAGTGATGAAAGGATCCAAACCTTTCCTGTTCGCTGTTACAACCACAGTTTTGTCTAATGTCTGGAATAGAATAGGTGCTTAATAAATGGTAGCTACTATTTTGATTTATTTACTACTATTCTACGTTAAATTTTGTCATTGTAACCAGACAGCAAACTTCTTAAGGGTCTGTTTAAGGTACCACTTCTGTACAATTCCAAAGTTAAGTCAGTGAGTGCTAAGAATAGATTGCTATCATATGTAAGGCACAGCATGGAGGATTTTAGCCTGGTACAGATTCAGAAGGTAGGTAGCCCAATTTCTTCATTCTAGTAATGAAAAGTCTAAAGAAAGTTTAAATTTTCTTTTTTAAACTTGGGAAGTCTTTCTCCCCAAGTTTACACCATTAAAATGGCAGAAGTTAGAAAACATGAAAATCTCCTTTCTCTACTACAATCAGATCTTAATTTTCACATGCCACTGCTTGCTAAGGGCTTTCAAAACTTATCAATGTCAATTAAATTGTGCTTAAAGAAAAAAAGTATGGAACTCTCCTCAAGTGAAAGGTTAGCAAAAGTGCTGCTTTCCTTTTTGCTGTAGCCCAAAGTGGTTGCTCACAAAACATGGGAAGGTGGTACCAGTCTTGGCTGGATGCTACATCAATGCAAAGAGGTCACTGTGAAGAACACTGACCATGGCACCACAGACTGCCCTTACAGCCTAGCTCTGGTGGTTAGAATGATCCCTATCCTCACAAAGGGACAGCTGCCACTGGCAGGAAGAAAATCACCCAAAAATAAAAGATCAAGTCTTTTGAGAAAGTTGGTAACTACAATCACCTCATGCCCACAAAATACTCTGTGGGTATCCCCTTGAACAAAACTGTTGTCAATAAGGATATCTTCAGAGATCCTGCTGATATAAAACTGAGGTCTGACAAGAGGGCAAGATCAAGTAAGAAGAGAGGTACAAGATTAGCATGAAGAAATGGTTCTTTCAGAAACCATATTTTACATTTGTGTAGTTCTGTTCCAGTCATTAAAAAAAAATCAGTATGAACTAATGTAGAATTCACTTGGTGTTACAATATCAGAAATAATGAGAAAACAGTCTGAAAGGTACCCTATTTCTTCACTAATTCTACAAATCTCTTAAGTTATAATTACCTCTCTTGCAAATTGAGCAAACAGTTTAGTGTCAGTCACAAAACACACAAGTATTTTTTCCTTTAATTAATTTTTTTATATTTTGTGGGTACAGCTTCTTTTTTTTTTTACATCGTTATCTACCCCGGGGTTCCTACCACTTCTACCTTATCACCTGAACACACAAATATTTAAAACAAAAATCTAATTAGCAATCTATAAATTTCATGTAGGAAACTCCATTTATGAAATCTATATGGAATGAATATGGAAATCATTTCTATTTTAATTTTCCCATTCCATGGAGGAGACAGTCAGTGTAAAAGAGGTTCTTGTGTTCACAGAACCCAGTGAACACAAGAGTCTGGAGAAAAGGAGACAGTCTCCTTCACCACAGAAAGCTCCATAATAAAGGAGCCTGGAGACCCACGCCACACACCTGCCCTATAAGAGGTTCCTGACATGTTCAGCCTGGCTACCTGCCTGTTACTCCTGGAGATCTGAACAGCATTCCGGGAGCACATGTTCTAACCCAGGAAAAAGGACACTGCTCCAGAAAAAGAAAAGTCCAGTGGGCCAAGCATTGACCCATAATGACTTGTAGTAAGAGAGGAGCTGGACTGACCAGAGGGGGAAAAGGGGTGCGAGGTGGGGGTAGAGGGGTACAACACAGAATAGAGGGCCATACCTAAGGGGAACATAATTATACAAATTGGACCAATGTTGTATGAAAGTTAGAAAAAAAAATTATTTAAAAAAGATAATAATTTTCCCATTCCAATATTTGTACATAGTCAAAACTACAGTAGAGATTACAATCTGAAGAGAGTATGTTCTGACCTATAATTAAGGGCAATATATTGATTATAATAAAGTTATCTGTATAAATTTTAAATTAAGGCTATTCATTCAAAGTAATAAATAAAAATTGTATTCATCCATACTTCTGAATAAAGTCAGAAAACCAAGCTTATAAGTGGCTGTGCTTTCAGATAGTTGTCAAACTGCAATTAAGAGCATTTTTTTGCTTTTTATTTTTTAAAATAAAGTCAGCTAATCACTGTTAGGGGACAATCAAGGTTGTTATTGATTCACTGTTATCACTAGGACAGTCAACAAATGATTAGTAAAAGCCTATACGTTAGGTGTTGAAGAGTGTATAGGTTAAACGGAAAGTCAGGGTCAAAAAATTATATAACAGGACAGAAAGGATTAATGCTAAAAGGAGGGAGAAGACAACAGTATTAAAGAACTCATAAAAGCAAAGTACCTCACTTAATTTAAGTACAATTTAAGCTAATGAACTCACCTTTAACTGATTTCACATCTGTAGCTTTCTCTTGTTCTTTCCCTTTCACTATAAGATAAAAGAGCATCATGAACAACTTTTGCAGTCAAAAGATATATTTTACATTGTAAAATTTTTACATTGTAAAGCTTAAGCTTTATTCTAAGAAATGAGTATCCAAAGTTCTATAATAGTGGGTTAATTCCCTTAAAGGGGGCAGGGCAGCTGTTGGGGAAGTTTCTCTAAGGAATCTAAGGAAGTGACCTTTGAACTTTTTTTTTTTTTTTTTTGAGGCTAGGTCTCGCTCTGTTGCCAGGGGAACCACAGACTCTCGTTGCCCAGGTACCCCAGACTCACATAATCCCCAGCCCCAGCCTCCCAGGTAGCTGAGATTATAGGTGCGCACCACCACGCCCAGCTATTTTTTGAGACAAGGTCTTGCTATGTTGCCCCATGGGTCTCGAACCTGTGGACTCAAGTGATTCCCAGTCTCAGCCTCCCATCCTAGGCTGGGATTAAAGCTGCACATTGTCAAAAAGACCTAGCCTGCTTAAGGAGAATCAATGTAAGAAAATCAGAGTTCTGACTCTACCACTTATAACTCTTGATGCTGGACAAGTTCCTTAACTTTTCTGAGTCCCAAATCCTTGATTTATAAAATTACTTTATAATTTTGCACCTACTTTGAAGAATTGTAGATGAAAAAATAAATACCTATAAAGGGTTTAAAAGAGTAATTAGCACACAGTACATTTAGCATGTTATTAGTATTAAAACTATGTGTCACCCACTAAACTGGACACTAAACACATCCTTTTGAAAGAGTTCTTTGTATGTGTATATCTTACTCCTCTGCATTCCACCCACACCATCAAATGCAAACATTCTAAACTTATAATACTCAAAGTTTATAACTTTCTCTTGAATAATAATACAATCTCTCCTCTATTACATAAAACAGTATAAATTCTATTATCGCTATGCTAACTATATAATTCAAAAAAAGAAGATGCCCAGGCAGTTTAAGCCAATGTGAACTTTTACTTTAATCCTCTTTTACCAACATTTAACTTTTTTTAGCCTCACCAAGAAAAACTTCAACATGGACCTTTCCCCAACAGATCAAATTGTCCTACAGCCTTTACGGAATTTTTTAAACAGCAGTGACTTGTTAATTACTTAATTTGAGGGAAATTAAGTCTATTTTTCTTGTATTAAGTCTATTAATAAACATAGTAGTATATACCTCTCCATTTATTTGGATCTTCTTTTCTGTGCCCAACTCTGTTTTGTAAACTCCATAAAGATTTCCCAGTCTTGTTTTTATTGCATACAGAAATGCAACTGAAATTTAAATACATATATGAATGTATACATTTTTAAAACCCACTTTTAATGGTATGTGTGCAGATTTTCTGTTACACAATCATATTTATGTAGAAATACTGACTCTTTTTGTTCCCCTTTCCTCCCAAAGCTTTTCTTTTTCTGTGTATGTGCTGTTATTGAGGATTATATTAGCTTTCTTCTCGCTGGCATGTCCTTAGAATATTTTTTCATGCTTTACCTTTAACCTTCCCATGATATTCTATATAAACTGTACACAAAAAGAATCCAATCTGAAGAGCACTGTGTTTTTTACTGCCTGGATTAGCATGTTTCTCTATTTACTGTGATTACACTTGCATTTCTAAAACAGAGCATTCTTGAAAGTGTTATGAATTTTTTGATTTCTCCTAGAAATTCTGAGTATTTTGCTTGATACATTTTTGAGACCAATACTAGGTGCAAACCAGTTCATCAAAATGTGGAGACTTTTTTAAACTCTAATAATGTTTTGTGCTCCAAAGTACTTCATGTGCTATACAAGCTTTCTTCTGATTAACACTTGTCCAGTACCTATTTTCCACCCATTCATTTTCAATTTCTCTATGTCCTTATGCTTGTCTGTATCTCTGGAAAGCAACTATAGCTGATTTTGATTTATCAAAAGTTATATACGCTTTTGCTAGATTTTTAGCCAAAAAGATCTTAATTTACATTTATTATGATCACTGATCTATCAAGGTTTATTTCTACCACCTTACTTTGTACTACTAGCCATGCTTTTTCTTCTTTGCATATTTCTATTAAGAAACACTTAAAACTAAGAGTACAGCTTAATCCAAGGAACACTGATATAGGAAACCTTAACATTATGCCATATTTGCTTCAAAAATTTTTAGAAGTAGTAATACAGCACGTCCAACTGCAATCTTCCCCTCATCTCACGCCTTTTCCTATGTAATTCATAAACTGAACGCGTAGTCTATGCCTACTGAAGGGTAAATATATCCTTTAGTATATTTATGTATTCATAAACAACATATAGCACTGACTGAAGGTTTTTTTAAACTTTATACAAAAGACCGTATTAATTATTCCCAGCAGTGTCTCCTAACCAAACCAAATCTTGGTACAATCAGTCATCCAAATCCTTCAGGGCTTCTCAAGAATTTCTGCAGGTAACACCTTTCTCTCTTCCTCTCTAGTGATGATTTCTGTCAGCATACAAAACATCCTCAAGTATCATTTGTCTCAATAACAACAATAACAAAATCCTTTAGCTCAATAGCTCCTTGTAGCAACTGTCCCTTTTGTTCTTTTCACTGCAAAATTTCTTGGTAAAGCTGTCTTTATTCTCCTCGTGTCATTCTCCATTTTTCTTCATTTCCATCACTTATTTAAACCATGCTATTTCTATCTTTACACACACTATATCTCCATGCACACTACTCATAAAACTAAAACTCATCAATTACTTCAACATTTTCTAAGTGAGAAGCTACTTCCATTTATCATGATATTCAACACAATACTATTCAAGTGATATTCAACACAATACTATTTCCTTTTCCAAATGTTATCTTCTTTCAGTTTTCATGACACAGTACTCCTATATGCCTGGCATTTTATTTTCGATTCTCCATTGCTTTACTACCGGCTCATGTTCCTTAACTTCAAAAGCTAGATTAACTCAAGTCTTCTCTTGGGCAAGAAGATCATGGAGTTCTTGCCTATGATTTGGTAGAGAATACTACCTAGTCACTGAACTTCTCAGAGAGGGTTAAGCCTGGCACATAGCCAGTTTGCTATTCTACATTTCCTAGAAGCCTTTGCACTTAGTTATGACCATATGACTAGGTGCTCACCAATAAAATGAATAAAAATGGTACATGTGACTTTCTGGTCAGTCTTCTCTCTCCACAACACTTTTCCCTTACCATGGATCAGAAGACTGAGGACAGACAGAAAGGGGGTATGATAAATGAGACCATACCCTAAAGGAAGAGGTTCATGTTGATTCCTTTTACCCCAAGTTCTATGTCCAAAGTCTTCCATTTTTCTTCATTTCCATCACTTATTCAAGTCATGCTATTTCTATCTTTAAAGCATATCATACTAACCCTCCTCTTCCAGTAAGTTCCAGACTTATTTCTGTTCCTTGAACAGACCCAGATCATTCCTGCTTCACACTTGTGCTCCCAGTTATGCCTGGCTTTACTTACAAGGCTGGTTGACCCCAGTCAGACCTCAGTTTAAACACTATTGTCTCAAACAAGCCTTCCTTACTACCTAAGTTGTCGTACTGACACCATCTGTTACCAAGTGATCTGCTCCCAATGATCAGGTGATCATTGTTTAAATTCCCTGCACAGTACTTACTACCAGCTGAATCTTTATTTTTATTCACTCATTCAAGAAATAATTACTAAATTCACAATTATAGACTAGGTACTTATCTAGGTGCAGATACAGTCATGAACAAAAATCAGCATTCATCCCAAAATATTGTAAAGCAGATTGTGATAAATGCCATAGAAAAAAATTCAGGGGGGCAAGGAAACAGGAATGCAGGGAACAGGGATTAAGTAGGATGGTTAGAGACAGCATGACTAGATGCCAACTGATCAAAAACCTAAGATAAGGAATCAAGAGATGGGTATTTGTGGAAAAAGGTTTCCATGTAAACAGATGTGCATAGACTCAGAGGTTGGAATGTACTAAATAGGAAAGATGAATGAAAGAATGATGGTGGAGAGCAGGAAACACAGCAAAAAAGGAACCTAGATTATGGAGGGCCATGTGCTGGAAGCTTCTGCAGGTATCTGAACAGAGGTGCAGTATAATGCATTTTGTAAATTTATCATGGGGGTTCAGGACAGAAAGGAAGCTAAGCTGAAGGCTATAGCAAAATAATGCTGCTCCCCAATCTTTACAAATAGAGCAGAATGTGAAATGGCCAGGCATGATGAGAAGTGGTTGGATTCGGTATGTTCTGGAGCATACCAGGTTTGCTGATTGACCAAATATCAAACAGGAGAGATAGACTCAAGAATGTACTAAGGCTTTAGCCTGAGCAACTAAAAGGCTGGAAATGCAATTTATTGACGAGAAAAAAAAACGAGGAAGTTTTAGGAGTACTAAATCTGAACTGTACAAATAAGTTAATGATTTATCTAGATATCTATTATATCTACAGATATAACTATTTGTAGCTTATCTATTAAAATCCATTAGATAGAGATATAAAGTAGAGCAGCAATTGGGCGTACCAGTCTGAAATCCAAATGGGAGGTGTAAGTTTGGAAGTGATCAGCATATACATGGTACTTTAAAATGGAATTTAAAGACTGGATGGGATCCCTAAATAGGACCATGCCCAACTTCTACTCTTGCTATATTCAATCTCCAAAAAAAACCTAAAAAATGATCTTTTAAAGACACAAAACAAGGTCATATCACTGCTAAAAATTTTAAAAAGTCTCTACACTTAGAATAAAATCTAACCTTGGCCTATTAAAACTATGAATCATTCTAGCTCTCTATAATCAAATCACAAGCCTTCTTTCCTTTCTTGAAGCACCCAAACTCTTGCCTCACAACCTTTGAACATCCTATTCCCTGTGTGTAGGATGTTCTTCCTTAACCTCTACGTTACCATTTATCTAATCCTTCATTTCTAAGGTTTAAGGTAACCTGGCATGGTCTTTCTCTAATAACCAACCTAAATTTTTCTTCACTTCGGCAATCTCTTTAGTAACACTACTCAAGATGTACACACACACAGACAGATTTATTTATTGCCTGTCTTATCCAGTAGGCAATAATCTCCATCAGTACAGGGGCTTTTATCTTGTTCAGGGCTCTGTAGTGACATACACTAAAATGCCTGACAAGCAGCAGTCAAAAGTATTTGTTGAGTAGAGACAAAACTGTTTTGCAATATGCAATGTGCCTCATTATACAAAAATAGCTTTTTTCCACCTTAACAAAAATCAACTAATACTTCAACATCATTGGAAAGTTATCAACACTATCAAAGTACTTAACCAATAAAACTTCTGGTACCATCTTACCAGTTTCATTCGATAAGTACTGTTTTCATTATTCACTACATAGCATTAATTTCTAAGTATGCAGTTAAAAGGAATTCTTTAATTCAAAGTCAGAATTGAATGGAGTCTTTAGAAATCATCTAATCTTCAGTTGAGAGGAGTGGAAAGTAGGTTAACACCTTTCTATCCCAAGTTACATACAGTCAATAGCAGAACTGTCACGTGAAAGCAAGTCCCTGATTTTTTTCAAATTCTCAGAAGCAACAAGAATTTATCTAAGACCCACTATCATCCAAAAAGATCCACACTGGATATGTATTTTGGATCCACTTTGGATATAAATTTGTAATAAAATGCTAGTAATCTTTATCCAGATCAAAATCAAGCTGCCTCTACTTAAAACTGAGATGCTATCACAAGTGAAAACCAGAAATAAAAGTAGTTTGTTTATAAAATTAGGATTCCAGTAGACAGTATGCTTGCTAAGTCATCAAAAGCAGCCGTCTTTATTAGGGAACTTCAACAGTAAGTAGTGTTATTTCAGGAACAGAATCCTTCCTCCTACCTACCCAACCCCCGAAACAGTGGGGACTGGGAAAAAGCACTAGTTGAAGAAAACGATTTTTTCACGTGTTGCTTTTAGATGTAAAACCTTCAATATTCTGAAAAGTCAGACTTCCGTAAGAAGGCACTAAAGGAATTTTCCTTTTAACCCACAGTACAACGTTTACACACACACACCTTCAGAAAAGCAGTTTTTACTCAAACAGGCATTAATCTGTACGTGGTTTCAGCAAACACCTTGGGATCTGCGAGACCATTCCCTGCAGACCTCGCGCGAGGCCACCTTCTCCCTCCCTGCAGCGTCCCAGAGCAGAGGCATCGGCGCGGAGTCCAAGGGCCTCACCACCGCCAGAAGGAAGCCCCAGGAGAGCCCACCTGCCCCACCGCCGCCCCAGAGCCCGGTGTGGCTCCCCGCCGGCGCCCCCTTTGCTACCTTTCCGCCGGAAGAAGGACATGGCGGGGCCCGGGTCGGGGCGGAGGGCGCGGGGGGACTGTCGCGGGGAGGGACCGGCTCCCCTCATTCAGCTACTAGCCCGGACTTCCGGGTCCGCAGCGACCGCCGCACTAGCCTGAAAAGAGACCCTTCTTCCGGGTGTCGGCCCGACCGCCTCCTCCAGAAGCCCAGGCAGCGCCTGCCGCCATATTATCAACAAGCCGCCCGCCTGGAGTTCCGGTCCTTCCCCGCGCGAGGCTTCACGGGAGGTCGCGCCGCCGGCCCCGCCCCCCTCCCCGCCTCCTCTCCTAGGTGCGGGGGCATGCGCCCACACCGCCCACATGACCCTGTGCGCTTGCGGCTTGCGCCCCTTGCTCGGGACTCGGTCGGCGATGCGACGCTGAACTTCGGTGCAACGGTGCAGCTCAAGTTCCTACAAAGCGAATTCTACTGGAGCGGGAGCTGGCGTAGCGTGTCAGGTGCTGGGCGCCCGGCCGTGGGAACCCTTCAGAACGTGACCCGTCTCAGTGCCACCACTCACATATGTAGACCCTCCCTTTTTGTTTTTGGCTAAAATCCCTTTCCCCGCAAAAGCACCTTCAACCCTGATTTGGACTTGTCCTTTTCCATAGGAGCAAATTCTGGGAATGCAGGTTGAAGACAGGGTTCTGCCAATGAGAAATGGGAGGCATAATCTGCTTTATGCGGCCCCGTTGGCTCACTTGGTCATAGTGACCTTAGCAATGGGAAAAGGAAAAGTGAACATATCCAGCCTATCCCTGCAATGCTTTAATTTGAAAGGGACGACAACTCAAAAACCATTCCCATATTTACCAGCTAATCTTCATCGAATCGTCCCTCAAATCTTGTTCGAATGCCATTTTCTTTGCTTTTTCTAGCTCTTTATCCCTAAAGCTGAAGGAAACAAACTTCCCACCTTTAGTACCCTTCACCACAGCGACTGAGTAGTAATTGTAGGCATGTTCTCCAGGGAAGGAGCTTGGATGACAGTAGCACTCACTAACTGCTCACTGGGTTTTTCTTTGAAACCAGTGAAGTCACTCATGTGACGGGGGAAACTGAGGTCCAGAGAGAAGAGGTAACCTAACCAAGACTTTATTGTATCAGTGTTGAGACTTCTCACTAAAGTCCTAGTGCTTTTTCACCACATAATTAGAGCAGGTTCTAGACATGTATTCACTGCTAATATTTACTGAAAGTTTACTATGTACAGGTAAAAACCTGCTAAACTCTCCAGATTAGATGAGATTGGGATCATTCAGGGTGGTATGGTCACAGATTAATGTTTCTTGGAGTCTTATTATGGGGGGAACTAGGCACAGAAAAACAACTATTCAAGGTCACAAGCTAACTAGAAGTGAAACATGGCTTCCAAGCTGGAGAGTCATCTGTAGCCCAAGGGATAAGGAGAGTGTGTCTAAGCAGAAGAGTCTGGCTGAGGTTCTCTCTGTGCATTGGATTATGTATCCCTGACATGAGCTGGTGCCAAAATGGATGGTCCAAAGCTGTACCCATGTCCTTAGGGGAGGCTGTAAGGAAGGAAGCTGTTTCCCACTGTGTCAGAGGTGCTCTTGGAAACCAGGGGAACAGCTCTCTAC
The DNA here is from genome assembly GCA_004024945.1 of Uropsilus gracilis. NCBI lineage: Eukaryota > Metazoa > Chordata > Mammalia > Eulipotyphla > Talpidae > Uropsilus > Uropsilus gracilis. The sequence goes on from PVHY01007283.1 coordinate 48,399, forward strand.
TGTCTGGTCAGTAAATAACCTACTTTCCCCCCCAAAACAAGATTCATTTATGTCAAGGAGGAGCTGGACTAGGGTGCAGTTCAAGTGGAAATTTTCAGCCTAGGGAATCAGTGGTATATAGCAAAATCTAAATAAAGGTATATACTCATTTAGCAAGCAAGAGCGGTACACTTATTGCATTCCCTTTGGAAGGCCAGTCCCTTGGTATCAGCTGTTTTGTTTTTATTGACTAGTTGCTAGAGACTGGAGGGGAGCGTGCAAGGTATAACCTGCGTAGTTCCTGGGTAGAACCAGTAAGGAATGTGGAGTGGCCCTCTAGTCCCCCTACTTAGTTCTCCAACTAAGCACAGAATCAATATAAAAGCTCTTCATACTGTGCCTTCCAATGTGATTGCTACTTTTTGAGCCCCTCCTAGCAGAAACTCTAAGTCTGCATTTATTCCTGCTGACAGCTGAATATATCTCAATCAGCTAAGATAGCCATCATTATTTAGTAAGTATTAATGTGCTCTCAGTATCCTAAGTGCTTTATAATTGTAATCACACTCAATTCTTTACTTTCTTCCAAAAAACGACCCTGTGAGACAACTATCATAATCCCCAACATACAGATGATGACACTGAGTAACTTACTCAGATTGGCAGGGGTAATAAAAAGTAGAGACAGGATTTCAATTACTGTCAGTCTAATTTTAAAGCCATTTTCTTATATCCTTTCTTCTGATCTTCCTACACCTGCATTTATCAGATGGTCCAGCATGGAACGTCTACTTGTTGGACAAGTAAAAGGAAATGGATAGTACTAGCAGTGAGGTGCCTTTTGAATCATCACACATTAAAGTGTTTATACACTTCGGGAAGATTTAGAGTATTGTCATTTAATCTTTGAAATCTGATGATCCACTTACATATGGAGTTAAAATAAAACAAATATAAAAATAAACCAAAATATCCCACTAGCCCGAATACGCAGTTAATAGCAAGTTAATACTCTGCCTTGCATTTCTAAGTTAATTTGTTAAAGTCACTTTAATTTATATGTGAGGGGACCAGCTGGAGTGGCCAGGGAGGGGAGGTGGTGGGTGACCCCCAGGGGCCACAATGATGTGATATATATATATATATAAATTATTAAAGATAATTTATATGTGAAACAAAATACATTTTTTGCTACAAGTCCCTCTAATTATGCTTCTAACTTTTTACACCAATTGTATCAACTGCAACAAATCATTGAAGTAAAATCAGCAAGTGAATTATCACAAACTGGTGAAAAAAAACTGATCTATCTCAAACACTATTTACAAGTCTGATGAATAGTGTTCTACAACAAACATTCTAGTAGATGTAGTTATCTATATCAAATATCTATAACTTCAAGTAAACTATTCAAACAAATCTAACATTATAGTAGAAAAAGCAGGTAAAAAGAAGGCTAAATCCAGTGACTTAAATCCTGCATTTACTGTTCATTATTCATGGAAAAAAGATTGGGAAGCTAAACTGAGTGATGCATTTGATCACAGATTAGAAGATGCAAGTTGGAGCCCAGTGCCTGCTATGAGTTAGGATTTTGAAAAAGTTACATTCAAAGTTAACTAGTTCTTGTAAGGATCACAACCCATCTTGCAACTATCTGGATGGTCCAGAAAAATCTTAATTTGTATCAAAAATTGGAAAATGTGATTGCTGGTATTCCTAGTGTCTGATAAAAGCACTGAGAAGCCTGGTAGAATCTTCTTAAAGATTTCCAGGTTATTTTCTCAAACAACTTTTTTTTTTTTTAAACAAGATGCTTGAATTGAAGGGGACACTAGGATTCATGTCTTTTTTTTTAATGATAAAATGTTTCTATTTTTAAAATTAGCCAGTTGAATTCTTATTTTAGATGATCCCAATTTTGCTGGCAACATCCAAAGCCCATCCAATATATGACTACTTCCATTAGATCTGATCAAGATGTTGACCTTGGACACATCCATATTATAGAGCTTTTTTTGTAACCTGTTCTGGTGTTTGTTGGCCTTGACACCCGTAATGAACACAAGTATGTTGTTGTCTTTTAACTTCTTTATGACTGACTGACCATGGGAGCTTAGTGATGGCATAGTAGTGGAGCTTTTTCATTCCCTGGTAGATGCTCTTCTGAAATTATTTGGGCTGCTTGAGGACCTGTGGTATATAGCTGTTCCATGTAAGGCAATTTGCCTTCAGTAGGAATAAATTGCTCTGAAAAAAATTAATCCTAGCCTTTTTAATGAAGGTGGCACCAAAAACAACGAGAGAAGTCCCTGACCTTCCTATAGTCAAAGCAAAAGCTTTGAAGATGGAGGAAAGAAATGTCCAGGGCACAGTCCAGGGATGTAGAGCTTCTAATTCTCCTTTCGAAGTCAGGATAGTGCTACTTTCCCAGATTTGATATGTGACAATATACATGGAGTATTACTAACCAGAGAAGCTTACCCAAGGCTTGGTGTCCAAAATCTTTGTTGGGACTCCATTACATAAATGTCCTTGACTGCCCTTGTGACTGATCTGTTTCCAGTACTCAAGAGATTATACTCTATGTCCTACCATATATTACCCAGTGCCTTACCACAAAATCACATTGTTATATGTGGCTAGCCCAAGACCCCTATTCAAAATAGAAACATTCCTTTCAATTATGACATTCCAAGGACCTAGAAATGATCATCCTGTAGCTGAGGGCAAAAGTCAGATCACTCTTTGGCAAGATTAAATTCTTTCCTGCACAAATATTTAACAGGTTTTAATTTTTACTAATATGGCAGCCTTTTGAATTTTGCAGGGCTTATATCCTACTTTTTGGCATGTATGTGTCTTCCCAGACATTTCTTGCTCCCCAGGTCCAATTACCTCACACTGTCATCAATTTAGCTCTCCTGTCATCATTTAGCTCACACTGTCATCAATTTAGTTATGTTTGAGAGCCAAAATTAGGGTTAGAGCTTGATTATATATATGATACTTCACTAACATACAAAGATATTTGGGTGTTGTAGGGACTATATGTCAGTGAATGAAAGGAAAAATAGAAAGGGAGCCACCACCCATTCATTAAACCTTTAAGAAAGACACAAAAATCATTCTGATTTTTGCTAGTGGCCACACTGGGGATCATTCAGGGGCTTCCAGTTGACTGGAACAAACAAAAGAAAATTTTTGTTTTATTTTTTTCTTTCCTCTCTTTTGTTTTTTAATACTTTTCTTTTACTTGTTTTTTCCTTTTTATTTTTCCTCTTTTGTTAGTTTTCTTGTTTCTTTTCATGTAACTTTACTTAAAAAAAAGTAGTGACAGTTTTGCAACAGGTTTGGGGCCCAATGTAAGGATTTTTCCAAATGCTGGGAAAATCCATCCACATTATGCCTCATCATCAGGCATGTATTATTGTATGGAGTAGTGGGAAAATGACCGCAAAGGATCTGCAAACTTACTGATCCATGATGATATGGACTGAGGTCAGGACTCTATATAATCACAGGACTACCCAATACTTTAAAAATAGGCCTTGATACTATTCTGTGTCACTGCTATCAGCTCAGTCCAATCCAGTGTATCTTGAGGTATTGCAATGGAGTAAAAAATGGGCAAAAGTCACCAAACAACAAAAAGTCCTCAAAGCCACAAGTAGCAGTTATCTTATCCCAGTCACCATTTTCAGTCTCAAAGGTCTCAAAGACACATGTCTAAGATGGTACCCCTTTTGCCCCTCCAAAACTGAGGCAGGCACTCAGCAAATGTCCAGTCCTTCTTTGGTGTTTTCTCTTTGCTGTTTCTCTGGTGTTCTGAGCTGCTCCGCTTCTCCAAGACTCCAAACTTCTTCCACAATTGCTGACACACAAATCAACTTTCCAAATCCCTGACCATCTCCAGGTACTAGCTCACTTCGCCACACTCTCCACACTGACTAATCTTCTGCTGCTCACCATGGCTCCTTGCCACCAGCTCACTCTTCCAGGGAGCTTACCCTGGCCAGGCCACATGGGCCTATTCTCTCAGTCTGCCATTCTCATCTCTCTTCCTCGTCTTCCTTTCTCTTCTTATCCTTGCTACTTCCTTTTATCTGCCTTTTGGTGCTTCTTGCTTCTTCTCGCACGTCTTTCTCTCAGACTCCACCCACCAGGGTATTTTGGTGCCAATACAATTTTCAAGTGCGTCATTCACAACCCTGTATCAGTATCTGAGTGTTCTCTTTTTTCTGATTGAGTTATCTGGTAAATGACTGAAGGACATTTGAGAGAAAGAATTGGTGTAACAGCTACAACTTGTCACATTTCAGGATTTTCATCAAGGAAACTCAGTCTCCCTTTCAATTGGTAGACATGTCTTAGAACTCTCTCAGACTTGCAAATTGACAAAGAAGCATAACTTTTATACAAAAATAGTGACATCAATTTTCTGCTACATGATCTTAATCTTTCTGTTGTATGTCTGTGTCAGACTGTTCAGGTTGCTCTAGAGAAATACCATCTATTAAATGGTGTAAACAACAAACATTTATTTCTCACAGTTATAGGGATTGGTGAGTCCAAGGTAAAGGTATTAGCAGAATTGGTGACCAATGAGGGCCCACTTACTAGTTTATAGATGACAGTCTCCTCTGTGTCCTCACATAGCAGAAGTATTGAGAGAGAACTCTGGGGTCTCTTTTATAAGGATACTAATCTTAATCATAAAGACTCCCTAATTGCATTTCAATGACCCCACTTCCTATGTGCATCACATTGAGAGTCAGGAATTCAACACATGAATTTGGGGGAACACAAAGATTTGATTTCTAACCCTGCCAATCTGTCATTCCAAGAACATAATCATTATTCTCCATGATAGATCAATTGGCTCTCTGATAATTATATTTACCATGTCTCTGGCAAATTTAGGGCTGTCTCGTGGGTTCTGCTATTCTGAACTCCTGTTATGATCCATTAATGTTAAGAAGTCCAGGTTCATTACGACATCTCATCATAAATCCTAGGATTTAAGTACTCAATGATCCAGTGGCCTTATTGTTCATTCATTCCTTTTTTGTTTTAGAGAAGGGAGTAGCTTATAATACATCACATGAGACATAGCTAATGGATCTCTTGTATGACATGAACCTCTCTGACATTTACATTGTTCTGACCTTGGATTGTTAGCTCTCTGGTATATCCAGCCTGTTCCATGCACAGGCCAGTATAGCTTTAAAAAAAAACCCCACCATGAAGAGTTACAGGTGTTTTCAACTGTCAGGTTACAGTGCATAGCATAGTAAATGTTCAGGTAACAATAATGTCTACTATATTATTCCGGTTTCCATGGGGCGGGGGGTGTGAAGAAATATCCGCAGGTTGGGTCTGAAGACTTAGTGGATTTGAGTCAGGTTTCAGTTTATCATATGGCCTCAATAAGCCTTCATTTTAAGCACAAGAACATGTGATGTGTTGGATCTTCTGTTGGATCTTCTTTATAATCCCATATCATTTATTCCTTGGAAATTAAGTATTCTTTCTCCAGTTGTGTTGGAAAATGACTTCAAGTCTCTCTGGGAGGCTAAATGGAGAAATATTTATTATATGCATTTATGGTGGTGGTGGTGCAAATCCTTCCTTTAGGGGAACTGACTTTCCTTTCAAACATCACCTATAAGTCTATGAACTATCATGCACGTGAGAACTTGGAGGGAATGTGATTTTCCATCATGACTACTTATGTTAGTTTGATGTTAAACTTCCTGCTCATGAGCTCTTGATTTTACATATATATAATATAAATGTTTATATATACTTATATATGCATGGGTTAATTGGTTGTTTATATTTCTCTCCTCTAGGAACACTATGATCCATTCATTAGCCATTTCTCCAAATCTTTCTGGGTTAAGGAACCCTGATGGTTTCAGCCTTGCTTTCCAGCATAGTTACTTTCCAATCATATTCACCTACCTTTGATATTTAAATGCAGTGCTTGGCTTCTGCCATCTTGAAATTCCATTTTCAGTAATAGTAGTACCTCTCACTGTCCACACTGACCATCGAGTGTCTCAGAGATGCCTCTTGCCTTAATACAGGCAGTGTATTTTGATGTACAATTGATTTCAACATTCCTACCTCCTTAACCCTCAATATTGTGTCAAGGAATATTCTCCTGTAATACCCTCCTTATTTCTCTAGGACAAGGTCTATCCCAACAGTTGATTGGGAGCAGTTCTAAGTATTCTTGCCTTAGCACTGAATATACACTTGTATCTGAGGTCTCTAAATGGAGGGGAAAAAACCTCCAGGCTTTATTCCACCCCTCCCCCAGATGGACAGCTTCAAAGTACACGCTTCCACACAATTTCCAAATCCTTCCCATACACATGGGCCAGGACTCAAGAGTCATTGACACATGTGTTATTTTCTCCCAGAGCAGGGACTGACTTCCTGGCTTGGGCTGTGTGGAGATCTGACTTTGGGGGAAACACCAAGAATGAAGAGTAGATTTCTTCTGGGAGAGCAAGTGGCATCTGGTGGGACACCTGCCTCTGTCAAGGTCATTGTCTCCTTTGGTGAGAGAAAGAGGGATTGGAGAATCTGAAGGTTCAGGCTTCTCAGGCTTATTCACTGACATGTCCCCTTTCCATACCTCAGATTCCACTCTTACCTGTCATGCTCTAGCTTTGACTTGGTTATAAATAAAAACTATGTCTTTTTTAATGGTGCCATTCTTGTAGTTAGCTCTAAGCATGGCTCTACAGCAATATCTGTTTTGCCATTGCTTCTTAAAAGCTGCCACATGGGTCCCATGGCTTTCATAGTATGACTGGATTTGGCAGTTGTTTATCCTGAGCTCAGTGTTTTCTTTATTTGACCAGAAGCCATGTTCTCCACATCTTTAAAGGTATTATTACCACCATGCAATTTAAGCACCACAGCTACCACTTATCCCAAACTTTATCTCAATTAATCATCAGTGGGAGCCTTAGTTACTGTGCTGCCACTGCTTGCAGGAGTTATTTGTACCTCTACTCACCATCAACAATAGTGTTTTTAGTTCTCTTACCTTGGTGAATAATTCAAAACCCAAATCTCAATCACTGTCTTGGGTTTATACTGGGTTCCCCAGAAAGCAAAGCCTGAAACAGAATATTCTAAGGCAGGGCTATGTTAAGGAGAGCATACTCAAGGAATAGGGGTGAGGGAAAAGGGGAATGAAGCAGGAAGGCAAGGGAGAGCCAGTCTGAGGGTATGTTATTGATTTGGATGCCATTAAGTGGGAAGAATTGCAGGGCATATGGGATTAAACCCAAGAACTGTGCCACCCATCACCCATGTCACATTGATCAATGATTCATCCCACAGGGCTGTGCATACAAACCCCACAACAGCTGGTGTGGAAGCTTCTGAGCAAGGGAGAGAGGCACGGTTGAGGCAGAAGGTGAAATACTGGAAGGGTATTCTTGCCTGAAGTCCTTGAAGAACTGAAAACAGAGCCTGATGAGACCAAGAGAGTCTGGACTGGCCTAAGAGAAGGTTCAGAAACATATGCTCCACCTCTCCCACTCTACCTATATCTTCCTCCCACCCTCACCCTACACTCCCCAGCTAGCCAGCATGTTTTTAGTGGTCAGGAACCAAGCCAAGAGAAAGTGTTTGTAAGAGTTACAAAGTTTTGTGGGTTCTAGATTTTATCTGTAGGAACCTGAGGTTTGTCTATTCATATCTTTAATATGCTGCTGGGAGTGAAGGCTTTTTAGGAGCTGAAAAAAAGAGAATGCTAAAATAACTTATTTGGGTTATTATTGTTTTGTACACACATGGGCAGTTGAGTCATGTCAAAACCATCAAGAGAAACTCCACCACCAGAGACAAGTAGGTTACCACATACATAACTCTTACTTGATCTTTTATACAGATGTCTCACATATATTTCACACACTCACAAATCCCTACAATCAGTGATTACCAAAGTTAGAAGACATCTTAGCGGTGACTCTACACAAATTCTACCCTCAGTAGAAACTGCAGCCTCTTCCCATGTAATAATAACAACAATTATCACCATGGTGATAGTATCAGCTATCATTTTGAGCACCTAAATACGCTTTTCAAAAACTTAATACCTGTAACAGTTTTTATCGGCAGATGAAAAAAGGTCTCAGATTCTGGGTGATTCTCATGGCTAGAATGTAAAGACTGATAGTCAACTTAAAATTACTTTGTCTCTTCCCATCATGGGAAATTAGACAGCCTGGTTGATTATAATCAATCCTCCCCCTCTTTTAATTTTCTATCAATCAATAATTTTAAATAAATTTGGATGACATTTCACCCATATTTGAATTTTTCTTCAATGCTAATTAGATGAAACAACTCAGGTAAGAGACTAACTTTTGTTGTGTACATAGTGTCTGCCAGATATTGTCCAAGGGACTTTTCATTTGATTAAAGTACGCTGCTTTTAATTCACACAATAGCCTGATATGTTAGGTATTGTTATTTGTCTCATTTTGTGAATGAGAAAATAAGTCTTCAGAGAGGATGAGTGAATTGCCTAAAATCTTTCAGCTAATTTTAGAAAAGCTAAGCCAAGGAAGGCAACATGTTCCTACCTACCTTCAAAATGCCCTTTCTTTATGCTATACTGCATAAAGATTTGGTTTGGCAAATCTGATGGTCCATTTCACTTGAGAATAACAACCAGATTTCACATAGGTGTCTTTTTGAGAGTGTAAGTGACTAAGAAGATTTCAGGTCCCCACTTTCTACTTAAACACCCCCTCTTTATCCTGACAGATGGGACAGGAACCAAATATAATCAGGGGTCTGCATACAGAAATGAAGATCACCTAAGGGAGCTTTTATTTTCAGAGCAAGCAAGGCCACATATGAGATACAAGGCAAATGCAGAACACACCTGAAGTGAGGCTGATCAAACCAAGATGGCCAGAGGAGGAATTTTCTATCCAGGAAACTACTCAAGCCTATAACTGTGTGTTGGCAAAATATTTTCAGAACTTTTTACAATAGAATGTCCAAAGAAACTGATCCTTGCCCTTGCTGCATTAAGGCAATAGTTAATATGTAGACAGATCACAATAACTATCCATTCAGTCTTATGCAAACGCATATTGAAAGTCACACCCATTCCAAAGGACAGAAACTCTTTCCATCCTCCATCCCCTCAAACCCAAACCCTGGCAACCAGCATTCTACTTTCTATCTCTGTGAACTTGACTATTCAAGGTATCTCATATAAGTGTGGTTTGAAATATTTGTCCTTTTGTGCTTGTCTTATTTCACTTAGCATAACATTTTTAAGGTTTATCTGTGTTGTGGCATCTATCAGAATTGCATTCTTTTTTAAGACTGAATAATATTCCATTGTATGTAAATCCCACATTTGTTCATATGCTATTTATTAATGAATATGTGAGTTGTTTCTCTCTCTCTTTTCTTATTATGAATTGTGCTGCTATGAACATTGATGTGCAAGTAATAAGTACCTGCTTTCATTTTTTTTGGGTGGGAATAAAAGTTGCTGGATCACATGGTAATTACATTTTTGATTTTCTGAAAACTGTCAAACTGCTTTCCACAAGGCTACACCAATTTACTACTTCTCACCAATCATGTACAGTGTTCTGATTTCCCACCAAACAATTATTTTTTCTGTTTCATTTGTTTTTTAAACAATAACCATCCTAAAAGTGATTAAGAGAAGTAATTCCATTGTGATGAAAGTAAAAATCATTGTGATTTTGACTTGTTTTTTTTCTTATAGCTGCTGATATTGAACATCATTTCATGTACTAACTGGCTGTTTATATTTGTCTTCCTTGGAGGAAGTTCTATTCAAATCCTTTGCTAACGCTGTTATAAGAGCTGATTTTGTACTTTCTCCAGAATTGCTTTATCAGGCAGTATAGGCTATATTTTGCTGCAGTAACAAATAACTTTGGTATCTGCATCACTGAGGAGAATAAAGTTCACTCCACTCTATAGCAGAGGTCTACAGTGGATCTCTGTTCAGTGAGGTATTCAAGGATACAAGTTGATATAACTTCATGTGCTTCTACTGGTACCACATCAATGGAATGGTACATGTCAAAACAAGTGCTAGTTTACAGAGCTTCTGTTCACATTCTCTTTACTAACGGAAGTCACATGATTGTGCCTAACTTCAAAGGAAACTTCAAAGATGAATTTAAGTGAAGCAAAGAACTGTTATCCTAGCATGAGCCTAAATAAAGAATAAATGGTTTATCTGTGGAAAACTGTAAGGATCATCTCTGCCCACATATTCCCTTAGGCAGCTCTTTCCCTTGTCTCACCTGATGGTCAGTTTGGATACAGGAATCTTGTCCCATGCAGAACTATGTTAATTATTATTTAATTTCTGACTTCTTTGAAGCTTATTGGAAAAGGTTGTATCTTCTCCTTTGTGAGGCGGCCACTGTGATTTTTTGACTGGTTTCTCCTTATATTTTGTTAATTTTGTTATACTTTACATGAAGGAGATTCTGAAGCCCTGGTTAAGTTGGCCATCTTGGTCTGGGATTCTTCTGTTCACAAAATTTAAAGACTGCAAAGGTGAGATCTTTGTGTAAGCTCCTGTTAAGGCTTGACCTGGAAAACCATCTGTAAGTAACAAATGGGAGAGTTTATTAAGCATTTGCTATGTATCAGGCATGCCTTTCATATTCATTATCTCACTTAACCCTCGTCCCAACCCTATAGGGTCAATACCACTATTATACCCATTTTGTATCTAAGGAAACTGAGGCTGAAATTCAGAGCTACTCACAAGGTAAATGGCACAGTTTGTGTTCCAACAGGGGCTTCCTTCTGCACTTTCAGGGTTTACTGGAGATCAAAGAAGATTTTATTTGGCTTGACTAACTCTCTGTTTGGGACTTTACTCTGTGTTCTCACACTACATGTGTCTCTGTGTAAACCAACATCTCCCTGGGAAGTGAAAGTAGTGTTTTGTGACTTCAGTAAATCAATAAACTTTGAACCGGCATTTGAATTGTACTCAGTTTTGAAATGTAATTGATTTTGAATTCTGATGTTTTGGTTAATTCCTATATAACTGGGTACTAAACTTGGCTATGTTGTTCAGTGGTCACAGAATTTCGGGAAATGTACATTTTTGTTGGGCAGTGTCCATTGTTTGATCACATCTTAGATGAATCCATGATGCAAAGTATCCTTAATTTCCTCCTCCACAGAACATCTAAAAGTTCTTGTTCAATCCTCCAAATAATTAATCAGTTAACATCAGTTTGGGCTCAGAATTTTGGTGTACCTAGGTGGCAGGATTCTCCAGATATACCTCTGGTCATAAAACATTATCACATTTTAATTGAGAAGAATGGTACCCAGAAATTGAGATTCTTTTGGTTCTTTTAGTGGCTTATTGCAGCATGATTTAAACACACTAATGATTACTGCTGATTGTTGATCCCAGTTGACTACTGGGCTGTTTTCAGTGAGGGCTCATGAAATACAGATACTTCCTTCCTTCTTCACTCCCACACACTGCCCCACCTGCTCCAGTTAACCAAGAAACTCACTGACTACACCTTTAATGTTTTTGTATTCTTGTTTCCTGAAGATTTGTTCAAGGACATGAATGAGTGAATTCCCACAAGAAATACATTGTTTGCTTAGGAGAAGGGCTTTAAAAATTATATGTGAAATTATATGTGAAAACCTCAGTGTACTAGCCCAAGGTTCTTGATTGACTATAAGCAACAGAAATTAACTCTTTTTTTGAGCAGAAAAGATTTTATTTGGGGAACCATATGGCAATAGATGGTAGAATCATGCATGAGAAAAGGTCAAAATTTGGACTATTCCCTCACTTTCCATTCCAGACTTCTAGGGGATGGATCTTGTGACAGAGCCCAAGTGATATTTCAGACATTCTAGTTGCCAAAGGGTGAAGAGAGGAGAGAGATCATCTGTTTTGCTGTAGCTTTCCTTGAATAGGTAGGGCCTGTGACCCACCAGACCATGTAGGTCACCAGCATCCTCCAGCTTGGTGGGTAGCTTCACCTGATATATCACTGTATTTTTATTACTGCTCAGTTTTTCTTGACTCCTTGGGATAATTGCGAATATGACAGATTTTTAAGGGAAATGTTTTTCATTTTTTACTATAGTTTACTAAATAACTGAAGTTATTTCTGATAGTTAGATTATCTGGTTTGGAAATTTTCTTTGTATCCCCAGTTTACCCAGGGTTTTTGAAAACAGAACTGGGCATTATATTTTGTAATGATTTAGGGACACAAAAATTTCTTCCCTTAATGTTTCTACATAGGATGATATAACAGATTTTCTAATGTTGAACAAGTCTTGCATTTGGGAGATTAATTCATTCAACAATTCATTCAGTTCACAAATACTGAGTGTTCACTATAAATAAGCAGTGTTCTCAGCACTGGAGATAAAATGGACAGAAAAAAAAGCAGAAAGTGCCTACCTTCAGGGAACATATATTTTGAGTGGAGGGAGAGATAACTATTTTAAAAAACAAAATGTAAAGTATGCCAGAGAGGGATAAGTGCTCTGGGGAAAAGAAATATGGAAAGGGATATTGGAGTGTGGTAGAAAGAGGTGTGTGTGTGTGTGTCTGTGTGTCTGATTTTCAACACAATAGGCAGGGAGTGACATTTTAGAAAAGGGCTAAAGGAAATGAGAAAAATATGTGAGTGTCTGAAAAAGCATTCCAAGCAAATAAGAAACCAAATGCAATGGTTCTGAAGCAGAAGTAAGGTCTGTGATCCAAGAAACAAAAGAAACAGTTATATGAGTAGGTTGGAATAAAAAAAGGGGAAGAAGTTGGAGGTGATGAAAGGCAGGCACATCATGTAAGCTGTAGGAAGACTGGCTTCAAACTTGAGTGAGATTAAAATTGGGAATTGTTGCTGGGTTTTGAGCACAACAGTGACATGATCTGACGTAGGTTGTAAAAAGATCCCATGAACTACTCTGTAAAGAATATGCAAAAGTGTTGAGGTATGTTCCTTTTATACCAATTTTTTCCAGGGCTTTCATCATGAAAGGATGCTGAACTTTATCGAATGCTTTTTCTGCATTTATTGATATGATCATATGGTTTTTGTTTTTCTCTTTGTTGATGTGGTGGATTATGTTGATTGATTTTCAGATGTTGAACCATCCCTGTGCCCCTGGGATGAATCCCACTTGGTCATGATGGATGATCCTTTTTATGCAATGTTGTACTCAGTTTGCCAGGATTTTGTTTAGAATTTTTGCATCTGTGTTCATTAGGGAGATTGGTCTGTAGTTCTCTTTCTTTGCACTATCTTTATTTGGTTTTGAAATTAGTGTAATGTTTGCTTCATAGAAGGTATTTGGTAGCTTTCCTTCTTTCTCAGTTTTTTGAAAGAGTTTTAATAGTACTAGTGTTAGTTCCTCTTTGAATGTTTGGTAGAATTCATTTGTAAAACCATCTGGACCTGGGCTCTTGTTTTTAGGGAGAGTTCTGATGACTGCCTCAATTTCACTGCTTGTGATTGACCTGTTTGTTTTCTATTTCTTCTTTGTTCAATTTTGGATGACTGTATTGTTCCAGGAATTTGTCCATACAATTTGTTGTATTTGTTTGCATATAGATGTTCGTAGTCTCTAATTATCTTTTGGATTTCTGCTGGGTCTGTTGTAATATCTTCCTTTTCGTTTATGATCCTGTTTGTTGAGTTTTCTCTCTTCTTTTCTTTGTAAGCCTTGCCAGGGGTTTGTCAGTTTTATTTATTTTTTCAAAGAACCAGCGTTTGGTTTTGTTTATCTTCTCAATGGTCTTTTTGGTTTCTATTTCATTAATCTCTGCTTTTATTTTTGTTATTTTTGTCTTCTGTTGGGTTTTTGTTGCTTTTTCTAAGTCCTCAAGTTGAGAGATTAGAGTATTTCTTTGGGCTGCTTCAATTCTTTTTGTTTGGGTCTGTATTGCTATGAACTTTCCTCGTAATACTGCTTTTGCTGCATCCCACACATTTTGGAATGTTGTATTATCATTGTCATTTGCCTCCATGTAGGTTTTAATTTCTTCTTTGATTTTCTCTTTTACCCAGTGATCTTCCAGAAGCCTGTTGTTCAGTCTCCATGTAGTGTTTACTCTCCTTATTTTCTTTTCATTGTTGATTTCTAATTTGATGCCTTTATGATCGAAGAAAAAGGTTGGTATTATTTTAATCTTTGTGTATTTGTTCAGGTTTGTCTTGTGGCCTAATATATGATCAGTTTTAGAGAATGAACCGTGTGCATTTGAAAAAAAAGTGTATTCTTTTCCTTGGGAGTGTAGTGTCCTGTATATATCTATTAAGTCCATTTGGTGTAGCTCTTCCTTTAAAGCTTTTGTTTCTTTGTGTAGTTGCTGTCTTTTGTTGGAGAGTGGCGTGTTAAAATCTCCTACCACATATGTATTCTCATCAATATTTAATTTCAGTTCTACTAGTAGCTGTTTTATGAATTTTGGTGCTCCCTCATTAGGTGTGTATATGTTGATTATTGTTGTGTCTTTTTGGTGGATTGACCCTTTAACCATTATGTAGTGGCCGTCTTTATCTTTTGTCACTTTTCTTAATTTGAAGTCTGCTCTGTCTGATACAAGAATGTTAACTCCTGCTTTCTTGTGGGGGCCGTTTGCTTGTAGTGTAGTTTTCCAGCCCTGCACCTTCAGTCTATGCTTATCCTTAGAGATCAGATGTGTTTCTTGGAGGCAGCAGAATGTGGGGTTCTGTTTTCTGATCCAGTCTGCAACTCTTCATCTTTGATTGCTGAGTTTAGACCATTGATATTTAGGGTGATTATTTATATATGCGATTCTAATGGTTTCCTGGTGGTCATTTTGGGGTTTATTTTGTGTTTTTGTTTTTTGTATTTGTTCTTCTTATGGTTTTGATCTTGAGACCTCCTTCAAAATTTCTTAGAGTGGGGATTTAGTGGTCGCAAATTTCTGGAGACTTTGCTTGTCGGAGAATGTTCTAATTTTTCCTTCATAGAAGAAGGATAGCTTTGCAGCGTAGAGTATTTTGGCTGGCACATTTTTTCTTGGAGTTTTTCGTAGATGTGACTCCATTCTCTTCTTGCCTGAAGTGTCTCTTCAGAAAAATCTGAGGTCAGTCTAATGGATTTTCCTTTGTAGGTTATCTGTTTCTTTTCTCTAGCCATTCTCATTATTTTTTCCTTATCTTGGGTTCTTGTAAGTTTTATGATGATGTGTCTTGCTGTGACTTTTCTTTCATTAAAGTAGTTTGGTGTCTTTTTGGCTTCCTGTATGTCTATTTTCATTTCTTTCTTCATTGGGAAGTTCTCCTCTATTATTATATTGAAAAGCCTTTCAGTTCCCATGACTTTCTCCTCTCCCTCTGGGATTCCTATAACTCTTATGTTTCTTTTCTTTAAGGAATCTCACATATCTCTGAGCTGTCTTCAGTCCTCCTACTTTGTTTCTCTCTCTCTTTTTCTTTCTTTGTCCTCTCTATTTTTGTATCCTCAAGTGTGCTGATTCGTTCCTCTATTTCATCTAATCTGTTGCCATGGCTTTTCTGTGCATTTTTGAGCTCATCTATTGCAACCCTTAAACCTTGAGTCTCTTTCAACTCTCTTACACTGCGGAGTGCAAACTGGTCCAGCCACTATGGAAGACTGTGTGGAGGACCCTCAAACAATTGAAAGTGGACTTACCATTTGACCCAGCAATCCCATTACTAGGAATCTACCCAGAGGACATAAAAACATTAATTCAAAAGGACACATGTACGTGCCTGTTCATTGCAGCCCTGTTTACAATTGCCAAGAATTGGAAACAAACCAAATGCCCCCAAACAGATGATTGGCTAAAAAAATGTGGTACATATGCACAATGGAATACTACGAATCATCAAGGAGGACAAACACATGTCATTTGCAGCAACCTGGATAGAATTAGAAAGATTCATATTAGCAGAAATAAGTCAAAAAGAAAAAGAGAAGTACAGGATGGTCTCACTTATATGATGAATATAGGGAAAAACAAACAAATAAGAAAGAATGAAAACAACCAATGGGACTGAACCATGGAGCGAGAGAGGAGGAGGGGGACGAAGGTAGGGGAAGTGAAGAGCACAAAAGATCAGGATAGTTAACAAATGTTAGTGAAGTGGGAAAGCCCTGTGGTACACAATAATGGACTAATGTAATATAAATATACATATATATGCAAAAAAATATTTACCAGATATTGGAAGAGACCAATGGGCCAAACAACGAACAACTGGACATCAAATTAACCAACCAACAAATCACAGAAAAATGGGAGATGGAGTGACTGGAGGGGGGATACGGAGAGGGGAGGAAGGATCAATTAATGCACAAATGTGACAAATCAATAAAATGAATTTTTTAAATTAAAAAAAAATCAGGTGGTGGTATTTTAATATTCTAATAACCTTCATCAATGTGACAATAAAATTCAATTTCAAAATTTTTAATGAAAGGGACACATGATTTACTCTGCTGAATGTTCATGAATCCCTTAAGTGCTTTATTCATAAAACAAACTGCTTAATGTTAAAAAAAAAAAAGAAGACACAAAAGTGGAGCAAAGACAGAATCAAGGAGACCAGTCATGAAGTGGCTTCTATGGTCTGAGAGAAAGAGGAAGATGGCTTGAGTCAGTTAATAATAGGATACATGAAGGGAGTTCATCAGATTTGAAACAAATTAAAAAACTGGGCCAACAGGATTTGCAGAAAGATTGGGTGAAAGAAAAGATTTAAGAATGATTTTTGCTTTTTCATTAAGATAGTACCAGGTACAGACTTGGGTTTGCCAATCTTTGCTGTTTTTATTGATCTTTTCATAGAGCCAATGTTTTGTTTTATGGACCAGCTGTCAAATATTGTTCCTCCCCCATTCTCTAACTTCTGTTTTACTTTTATTAATCATTTCCTTCCACTCATATTTTTCTAGTTTTTAGACTTGAAGTTTTAATTTCTTTATTTTTAGGGTTTTTTACCCTTGCTATTGAATAAATTCATGCAAGGTAATAAATTTTCTTCCGAGTTACCCTTTGTCAAGCTCCCGTGGGGTTTGACAAATAACTATCATGTTGAACTTTATTTCTAGAGAATTTATAGTTTTGGTGTTTGTTTTCTCTTTCCTGACTGAGTAATTTATAATATCATGCTGCAGTTCATTTCTAATTTTATCACATTGGGGTCAGTATGATTGTTGATTTGGGGAATTTTTTGAGGTTTCTCTTTGTGCTCTAAGTTTATGAATGGAAAATTTCCTAAAGCATAAACCATGCTATTTCTAAATAGAAATAATTTAGTAAAGCACCTTAACTCACACTTTAAGTAGAATAAAGAAATGTAAAAAGTGCAAAAATTAAATATATAACCAGACTCAAGGACACTGAACATGGCCTAGAGATGAAACAGAAATACAGAGCCAGGAGCTGATCCTTGGGCTGTTGTATTCCAGTTCTGGAATCAAGCAGAGACTGGGAGTTTCACTCTGAGTAAAAGGAACTAAAACCGTCTTGAAAAAGATAAGCAGACTTTGAGTGGGATTCTGCCTCTTAAAAGTATAGTAGGAAGAGTTGCCGCCCATTCTTGCCTCAGGTCAAAGGTTATAGGTAGTACTCTGCTCAGAGAGGGGAAAGACCACTGACATTGTATTAAACCTACTCTAAGCTGAATTTAAGGCCTATGGACCTGTGGTATTTTCAGTATGCTTGGGGCAGGGACTCTGATCTATCCCATTTATCCCCGAGATAGCCCAATCAACACTGTTCTGGACTTGGTGGTTCCAACGGGCCAGAAAGGAACTGTCACACTACTGGACAGGGAGGGAACAAGACTTCCCAGTTGAAATAAATCTGCAAATAGAAACTCCAGACTCAAATATCAAATGATAAGCATCCCACAAACAATGATAAGCATCCCACAAACACCTTCTGTTTTTCCAGAGATAATTGCAGTTTACATTGTGTCCCAACCTCACATTAATATTAATTGCAGCACTATTAACCCAAATGACCCCAAATTGATGACTAGATGAAAAAATTGTGATATATTTACACAATAGAATATTTTTCAGCAACCAAAAATGACAAATATGAACCATCTATGATAACATGGATGGACCTAGAAGGAATCATATTAACAGAAATAAGCCCAAAAGAAAAAGACAGAAACCAGATGGTCTCACTTATAGATGGGATATAGGGAAAACAAATAAACAAACAAACAAAAAAGGTCAAAAGGAAAAGTCAAAACAAGCTAACAACTGAACTAAAACATGCAGCCAGACAGGGTTGGAAGAGGAAGAAATCAGGGAAGATCAAAAGATCAAGATGACGGTTCACAGTGATACAGAGGTGGGAGAACCACCACGAATACAATGATGTAAAATATAGATATATAGATTCATGTAAACTATAAAAATGAATTAATAAAAAACTCACTACCTTTTACTCATAATATTCTACTTTGGATGATTGGATATACGGTCATTTAACATAAGGGAAATAAAATACTAAAATCATCTGAAAAAAGAACTGAAATGGATCTGGTTTGGACAAGGTGAAATAAAGTTGGGAGTACTCACTCTTCTCTCAGAGATTACCCAAGGTAAAAGGGATAAAAGACACAAAATAAGCGACATCTTTAATGAGACTAGGAAATAGGTGAAATGCCAAACATAAAAAGTGGAGGGCTGGCAGAAGCACTTGAAATCAAAACAGGAGGGGGAAATGTAATACAAATATGAAAGTTAAAAAGTAAGTTAAGTCACACAGGAGAAAGCCACAAGAGGACAGACCTTAATGTGTGAAACCCCATAGAAACAGTAGGAAAAGGACGCTTATGCACCCTAAAAAGTAGACTGAAATAATGTATTAGAACAAATACTCAAAGGTTTAAGGAATATTACCAGATTAAAAAGGAGAGTTGAATGCATAGATTCAATCCATTGTGACCCAGCAAATATTGATATCCAGAATGAGAATACATATGTATAATAAGTTTATGGATTTCATAGGAAAAAGAAATAATTCTTGGGGCAGCAAGTTAATTTAATCACTTAAGAGGAAAAATAAATCAGACTGGTTTCAGATTGTATATAGCAACATTCAGTGCATAGAGATAATGAAATAAAATCCCTATACATCCCCCAAGGAAGATGTGTCACATGGGATTTGTACTCAGAGTATTCTTCAAGATAAAGGGAACAAACACTGTGAACATGACAAATGCAGAGAATGTCATTTCCAAATTTAACCAAGAGTTTAGAATACCTACAAAACAACAACAGTGCAAATACAATACACAAAAATTGTGTGGGCTATGTCTAAAGTAGTACATATCTATTCTAAAGATGAAATCTTAAATATTTACAAAGAATTTTAAAATTCAGTATCTAACTCAAGAATTTCAAAAAAAGTTTAATAAAAATACCCCCCAAAAGCAAGAAAATAGAAAAAATATAAAAGCAGAAATTAATGAACAGGAAACAGCAACAAAAATGATAGAATAGGCCGGGCACGGTGGCTCGTGCTTGTAAGCTTCAGCCTATGAAGCGGCTGGGGCTAGGGATCGCGGTTCGAGTCCCGCCTGGGGCCCGTAGCGAGACGTAGTTCCAAAAAAGTAGCTGGGTGCGGTGGCGCGCGCCTGTCATCCCAGCTACCTGGGAAGCTGAGGCTGGGAATTGCTTGAGTCTGTGGTACCCCGGGCAACGAGAGCCTGCGGTTCCATGGGCAAAAATAGTGAGACCTAGTCTCAAAAAAAAAAAAAAAAAAAAAAAAAAAAAAAAAAAAAAAAAAAAAAAAAAAAAAAAAAAAAAAAAAAAAAAAAAAAAAAAAAAAAAAAAAGATAGACTAAAAATATACCTACAATCTGGTTCTTTGACAAAAAATAGAATTTTGAAAGGTAACATATTCAAGAAAACAAGCATACACAAAATAGGAAATTAGTAGAAAT